>JANAVB010008794.1:7611309-7701309 GCA_029216955.1 Iris pallida
GTTGTCCATAACCGTGCGAAGTCATATTTCCTTTTAGTTATTAAGACATAGCCTACATTATCTTTGAAAACTCAATCCCTTTCCCGTGTTTGTGCCCTTGCATTTATCCTTTTTCGCAACAACATTATCGATTTACCTAGGAAGGGGGTCGAGAAGAGGAGGGTCACCTCACCTTGAGTTTACTTCAGGCGAGAGAATGGATCTTAATTCAACCGTTCCCATTCGATCGAGTCAATCGATCCCAACCTATCGGTCCCGACCGAATCGATAGACAGTGTTCCTTTCTCGCGCCCTAACACGACCCGCACTCGGAGTAAGGGCATGAGTGCGTGACAGCGTCCCAGCCTACACCGCAGAAACGACGTAGAACGCTGTCTAGTTCTACTATCTAACAACAGTTAGATATTACAACCTGTCGAGAATCAAGGGTCGTCGTCTAACCCAGCTATGGCAGTCTATTCTTGTGTATTGCTCCTTCAATCAATCCATTCCTAGGCCAAGGGACAGATTCGGCCCGCAGCAAAAGGGTCGTCGTCTAACCCAGCTATAGTCCGTGATGGCTTGACATTGCCAGTGGCCTTCACACCCTTTCACTGCTTAACAAATGCACGTGACACGGGACGGTGCTTGCTATACTTCGATAGCCCAACAAAACTCTTTTCTAATGTGTTCGTGCAACGACTTGACAAGCAAGGGCTACGTCAGCCTAGCAACGAGGGAACGTGCTGTGCACGCGTTCGACTTGAACAATCAAGTTCTTTGGGCGCATAGACTTATGTAAGAAGCGGTGAAATATGACTTAAACTACGGGACAAGCGAATGTTAATATTAATTGTAGTTCCAATTACATTTTAAATAAAAGAATGCAATTTTAACTTTAACTAGTTTGAAGTAAATGTTAAATCCAAAACTATTTTAAATTTTAGTAGTCATATTAGTTTCAATAATATTGTAAATTTTAAATTAACATGAATGCCACGGTATTAGAAACCTAGCTAGCTGATGTCACGTTGCTCGGGGCTCGGTTAGTGTTCGTCTAAACTCGTACGTTCGAACTAGTTATTAGTAATGATAACCAAAAATTGAATTTTAAGTTTAAAATCTAGTCGAGCTCGATCCTTCCTCTTTATCCCATCTCCCACACTCTCTTTCTCTCTCTCTCTCTCTCTCTCTCTCTCTCTCGGGTTCTCTCTCACATGTTGTGTTCCTTAACACAACAAATCCTATAGCATTAAATGCTCTGCATGTGTTATCCTACACAATTTAATAATAAACACTGATACCATATCATTAGAAGAGCAAAAGTTATCTTGGAAGTCATAAAAAATTACTTTGTATTGTCTTCTCAATACTTTTTTTGCATTGGAGATGACTTTTTAAACTTATTGTCATTTGTGAATATAGCCGCCTATGCAAGTTATTGTCTTCTGCCTCATGCCACATAGGATACACAACACATAACAAGACAATAGGGTTTCGTAGCATTAAATGCTGCTGCATGCGTTATCCTACAGAAGAGGGCCACTTGGAGATTGCTGTTGCATGCTTCCTCATGCGTTATTAGCTACACAATTTAATAATACATGTACCCAGAAGACGAGAAAGTTGTGTTGTTGGAAGTTGTTTCCTTAAAATTATGCTTGCTCCTAGAATCACTCAAGATTTTTCATGAGCCATCAAAAGAGAGCCACGTGGCGGAGTTACAAGGAAGACGAAAGGTTGTGTTGTTGCCTTGCTGGAAGTTGTTTCTTCCTGAATAATGCTTTTTGTACCTCCAAATTGCACTTTTAAACTGTCCATCCTTACGTGGCAACTGACGTGATATGTTGATCTGGCAGCTGAGGTGGCAATTTTTTTTAAAAATAAAACTAAAAATAAAAATTAACATTAAAGTTAATATTCCAGATTAACATTAACATTAATATAATATTATCGTTAACATTAACAATAATATTAATATTAACATTAACCATAACATTAATATTAACATAAATTAATATTAACATTAAAATAACATTGATATTAACGTTAAATTATTATGGAGAAAATTGGGTAGTTAACTTTTTGGATTAAAATTTGCCATGTCATCAGTCATGTCAGATGACACACAATTATTTAACATGCCACATCAGATGGGAGGGCTATATATTAGAGGGTCAATATGGAGGTACGATAGTAGCATTACTCTTTCTTCTTGTATTGTTTCTTGTCCTTCGTTTCTTCTGCTGGTTTCTAACACACTCTATTTTCTTCAATGTCGACGTCACATGGAGAAAGTGATCGTCGTGTGGAAGATTTAGTCGATAAAGAAAGCCTCCTTTCAAGAGGACTGTCAGATGATTTGGATGATGAGCAAAGTTTGGAAGATGTTAGCTTAGGAGACAGTAAAGAACAAGATGAAGACATCAACTCAAACAACGAAATGTTATTTCGCATCACCTTTTCTAATGGATTTAAGAAATGCATTATATTTTTACATCTATTTCTCATATTTATTTTGTTTTATTCTGTTCTTAGGGACGACGATAAATCTCTATTGGATTTCGATGCAGCGACGATGAAAAAAATATTGCAATCTGCCAACATTAACAAAGATCCAACCATGCTCTTAGAAGAAGATATTATTGGCCTACAGTTCAACTCTATTGAAGAAACAGGGACATTCTACTGGATTTATTCAAAAGCATATGGTTTCAGTATTAGAAAGAACGAGGTAAAGAAAAACAAATCTGGGATGTTGACGATCCGCAGTTGGTGTTGTTCGAATACGGGATTCAGACACAAGAAATACAAGGAAGCTCCAAACAGGGTTCGTGAGCCAAGAAGTGAAAGCTGAAGTGGTTGTAAAGCAATTTTTCGTATTGGGTACACCCATAAAACAAAGATGTGGTCCGTCAAAAAATTTCATGTACATCACAACCATAACCTGGCGAATGATTATGAAACAGCTTTTTTGAGATCCCATCGTACGATAACACCCGCAGAGTTGGAAGAAATTAAGCTTATGAAGCAATCAGGGATGACGACTGGACAGATATGGAATTTAATTGTCCAAAAGAAAGGTGGCTGGGATAATGTTGGATGGACGAGAAAGGATTTATACAACGCTCTAGCTCAAGATAGTAGAGCACTAGACGATGTTCATGCTTCGACAACACTTACATTTCTTCAATCAAAGGATGTCAGTGACCAGATTTCTTCTACGACTACAAGGTAGACAAAGATTCCAGATTGACCCATCTCTTTTGGGCTGACGGTGCATGTCGATTCGATTACGAATTATTTGGAGATTCACTAGCATTCGATTCTACATATAAAACAAATAGAAGTCAAATGCCGTTGTTGGTTCTAGTGGGTACAAACAATCACGAGATGACTTGTGTGTTTGGGTTTGCAATGATCTATAATGAGACTGTAGAGACTTATTCTTAGGTTCTGGAAAAATTCCTAGAGTGTATGAATGGCAAATTACCAGTGACAGTTCTCACAGATGGTTGCAGATACATGAATAAAGCAATTGAGGATTTAATGCCCAGCGTAGTTCATCGAACGTGCTCATGGCATATCCTTAACAATGCTGCCAAACATGTACACCGAGAGGGTTTTCACAATAAACTGAGTCTTCTGATTAAAAGGTACATAGCACACTTGCTACTTTACTTTGAAGTATGTTGTTGTTACAATATCACAACTTTAGTTACTGTCCATGTTTTCTAAACAGGTACTATTCAGTCGAAGAATTTGAAAACCGTTGGCAGCAGATGCTAACAGATTATAATGTAGAAAACAATGAGTGGACCACTGCATTGTACAGAACGAGGGAGCGATGGGCGGACACATTCCTACGTGGTAATTATTTTGGCGGTTCTACTGCAACAAATAGATGTGAATCTATGAACGCATTTCTGAAAAGGTTTTTGAATGAGAAGCTGCCACTATGGAAGGCCCTTCAAAATTGTGACTACGGTTTGCCGGCCTTACGTTACGGCCAAATGGGTAAGCATGTCAATGATAAACTCTCCACACCAGTTGTGAATCAAACTAGCATGGCCGTAATAGAAGGTAAATTTGTCGTACTTTACACTAAAACGATGTTTATAGATGTAAGGAAGGAAATCACACATTCTTATGCATATATTGTTCTCCATCATCACATCGTAAGAGAGGCAGAAGTTTGCACTGTCCAAAAGTATTTGTCGCCAAACAGTGTCAACCGAAAGGTTACATTTCATCCGGCCGACAACATCATAAATTGTGAATGCTTATGGATGGAGACCAAGGGGATTCCTTGTAGGCATATTTTTTCAGCAATAAAGAGATTACAAATTGGAGATATTCCAAAGAACTTGATAAAATCTCGTTGGCTCAAGGATTGCAAAGAGAGTTATATCTCCGGACCTGGCTCAGAAAGAAGATTCATCCACCCAGACATTATTGAGAGCAGAAGGTATGGTGCTATTAATGAACAAGTTAATCTGTTTACAGACTATTGTAAAAAATCAAGCAAAATTCAAGAAAGGGGAACGGAGTTGATGTCGTCTGTTCTGATGGAGTTGAAAGAAATGGTGACCGATATTGATGAAGAAGAACAAATGGTAGATGATGCAGTTCATGGAGTGCATGAAGCTTTAAAAGAGCCAAATCCGGTAGCAACAAAAGGAAGGCCTTCTCAAGGGAAAGCAAGCCAGCCTACAGAAAGTCATCCTATTCCGAAGCCTAGAGTATGTAGAGTTTGTAAAAAATCGAGTCACGATTTTCGTAATTGTAAAGTACGAAAGCGAAATAGTGACAAAGAGCAAATGAAATAAAATGAAACGTCGTTGACTTAACACAATATCTTTCTTATGTGGCAAGATGTCATTCACACGAGACAATTAGATAAAAAAATATGTTCTCCAATGCAAAAGTTTGAGAAGACAATTAGATAAAAATGGAGAACATTAAATTCCAAGTTCAAATCGTAGTACATCAAAAATGGAGAAAATATGTTCTCCGTGCAGTTCAAAACGGAGAATATCATTCTTCGTTTCAAATGACACGGTGAATTTCATTCTCCGTTTCAAATTAAAACGGAGAATGAACATTCTAATGTGTTTTTAACACTGGGAATCTTATTCTCCGTTTCAAAATAAACGGAGAATACCGTTCTCCGTTCCAAATTAAACGACGAATAGAATCCCCAATCGTTTTAATACTGGGAACGACATTCTCCGTGAAGTTCAAAACGGAGAATATAATTCTCCGTTACAAATGAAACAGAGAATATCATTCTTCGTTTCAAATTAAAACGGCGAATTAACATTCTAATGTGTTTTTAACACTGGGAATGCTATTCTCCGTGTAATTCAAAACGAAGAATGCTATTCTCCGTTTAATAAAACACGGAGAATGCTATTGTGGTGTCATGGTTACAATGCTAGACTTGTATTTAAGAGGTCATTGGTTCAAATCTTGACTATAACAAAATTTTGTTTTATTTATACTTTTTTTGTAAGTTATGTATGGAGCCCATTTAAAAGGGAAAAAACTTTGATACAGGAGAGAAACTTTGATACAGTAGGGGATATCAAAGTTTTGATACCCCCTATGTATGACATGTGGGCCATCTCAAAATTTATGTTTATATATATATGTTTACACGTTTTACAAAGCAAGAGAGGACCACATGTCATACATAGGGGGTATCAAAATTTTGATACAGTAGGGGGTATCAAAGTTTTGATACCCCCTATATATGACATGTGGGCCCTATTAAAATTTATGTGTATATATATGTGTACATATTTTATAAAGCAGGAAGGGCCCACATGTCATACATAGGGGGTATCAAAACTTTGATACCCCCTACTGTATCAAGAAAAAAACTTTGATACAGTAGGGGGTATCAAAGTTGGCAGAATTCGAAGGGGCAGATTTATTGGTATTAATGGCATATAAATGGCAGTAGTTGGAAGAGTTTGTTCTAATCTTACTTAGCTTTACTTGAGAAGGGGCAGATGCATTGGTATTGATGGAAATTAATTGAATTGAATTCAAAGTGGCTGCCTTTTTGGCGCATGAGTCCGAGTTGTTCCATGCCTATAAATGGCAGTAGTGTAGAGAGAGTTTGTTCTCGTCTCACTTAGCTTTTCTTGTGGAGATGGACTCTACCGATCCCCCGCCTTGGCAAGACTCTTTCCTCTTGGTTGTCGATCTCCTCGTTCGAAGAAGCTTTGGTGGTGAAGTCCTTCAGAAGACTGAGATGTGCCTGGGTTTGGATTTATTGCCAACCCACGCTCTGTCGAAGCGCCCGCACGTTGATTGGCTCGGACTATGCACGCTGTTCCTTTGTCGCCAGGAGTTCATTTCTTCAACATGTTCCATTGGTCCGACGATGCACGGTGGTGAAGTCCTTCAGAAGACTTTGATGTGCATGGGTTTGGATTTATTATCGTTCCACGCTCTGTCGAAGCGCCCGCCAGGAGTCTATTTCTTCGACATGTTCCATGGTGAAGAAGGATGCCTTTGCACGGTGCTCTGCCTCAAGGAATTCCTTTACCTCAGTGAGTTCCTTTGCTCGGAGGATGCACGATGAAGTGACTTGCCTCAAGAAGTCATCCAACGGTTCCTATGCTCTGACGATGCACGATGAATACCACGTGGACACGAACTGAAAGACGACAAAGAACAACACTCCTTCACAGTCGAAGCTTTCTATTGAATTCCTTGAGGCAAATCACTTCATCGTACATCGTCAGAGCAATGGAACTCCCTGAACAAAGGAACTCCGTGCATAGTCAGAGCAATGGAACTCCATGAACAAAGGAACTCCGTGCATAGTCAGAGCGAATCAAAGTGCGAATGCTCCGACAGAGTGTGGGTTTGGATTTATTGCGTTCGCACTTTGATTCGCTCTGACTATGCGCGGAGTTTCTTTGTTCATGGAGTTCCATTGATCTGACTATGCACGGAGTTCCTTTGTTCAGGGAGTTCCATTGCTCTGACGATGCATGAAGAAGTGATTTGCCTCAAGGAATTTAATTGAAAGCTTCAACTGTGAAGGAGTGTTGTTCTCTATCATCTTTTAGTTCGTGTCCACGTGGTAGATGTTCTTCCTCGTGCATCGTCAGAGCATAGGAACCGTAGGATGACTCCTTGAGGCAAGTCACTTCATCGTGCATCCTCCGAGCAAAGGAACTCACTGAGGCAAAGGAACTCACTGCCTCAAGGAATTCCTTTGCCTCAAGGAGTTCCATTGCTCTGCGATGCCCGCACGCAGCTCACATTCAACTTTTTTATTGATAGTAGGATTTTATGTAGTATTTTAGACTTTCATAATGTAAATGTAACTCAAAAAGTCAAACTTTTCGTGGTTTTCACAATGTAAATGTAACTCAAAAAGATTTTATTATAAAAGACAGCAGAGCAGACATTATAAAAGACAGAATTTCTCTTGAAATCTAATTCTTAGCCCATACCAACCTCATCATTGTAGTCTTCTTAGTCCATACCAACCTCGTCATATTCTCATCAAGCTCATCTTCATTCTCCTTTTCAAACTAAACGGAGAATAACAATCAACGTTTCGAAAGATACGGAGAACGTCATTCTCCGTTTAAATAAAAACGGCGAATGAACATTTTAATGTGTTTATTATCCGTTCAAGACAGACGGAGAATGTTATTATCCATTCCGAAATAAACGGTGAATAGAATCCTCAAACGATTTAATTTAAACGAGAAATTTATTCTCCGTTTCAAGTAGACTGATAATTCCATTCTCCGTTCCAAATAAAACGGAGAATATAATCCGAAGGGGCAGATTCATTAGGAATAAATGGAATATAAATGGAAGAATTCATTGGTATTAATGGAATATAAACGGCAGATTCATTGGTATTAATGACAATAAAATTGACTGCCACTTGGCGCATGAGTTCGAGTTGTTTCATATGTAAATAAAAGTCAAACTTTTCGTGGTTTTGACAATGTAAATGAAATTCAAAAATGATTATATTATAAAAGCAGAGCTTATAAAAGACAGAAGTTCCTTGCCCAATTACATCATAATTACATTATTGTTTTACAATGTCATTGCTTGGTTCATGTTACATATTTGCTTGAAAGCAACTCCTTAGCCCATGCCAACCTCATCGTTGTCATCTTCCGGTGAGTTTCATTGTCATTTCCTCCCGATATTTCGAAGGGAGGAGTCGTCAACATATTCATATAATACGCCGTGTACAAGAGGCAGTTGGGTGCCCGTTGTTGTGGGCAATTTAGAGAACAATTCAGCACTTTGCTCTCATACTCCTTCTTCGCCAGGCATCTCTCCCTCATCATATCAACTTTTCTCTTGACGATAGGCTCTAAGGTTTTCTTTATTAATTCTGCATCCACCTTGCACTTATCGTACGTGGTTTGCCTCAAGGAGTTGTAGTTTGTCCAGTCGTAGGAGATAAAGTTGAATGTGAGTAGAGTATAGTGTTTGATGGATGCATTAAAGAGTGGGATGAATAGCAACTCTATATCGTCCTCCAAACCCATGACGAAGTCTACTAACTCTGTTTGGATGTCTTCAAAGGCGCCGGCTTTTGTGTTTTCTTCATTGGCACGTTGAATGATGGTCTGTTTCCCAAAAATAATACACAATATCATGAGTAATTTTTTCTATCATTTTTCATCGGTGTACACATGAATATGGATTTTTCTGTTTGAATTCTTACCAATGTGTGGGCCCTCATGAATGCAGACCACTTATGTGATTGGGGCGCCGACTTTTGCTTCTGGATCAATGGCACGTCCTTTGAACTAGACGGGGTACACCTTTTACTGCCTTGAATTTCTCTCAGCATCCTTATTATTATGTCCAGTATGCCAGCCTCTATGTCGTCATAGTTGAGTATGTCTTGCATGTCTACCGCCGACAGCTGGACTAAAACTCCATTTTCACCCTTTTTCGGATAAAATTCGTATACAATATCACTGCACATAAATTTAGTTTAGATTAAATTAATAAAGATAGATTCTCATTACATAATTGTGAAAAAAATCTAGAAAAAATGAAAGAAAAAAAGGGTTCAGAATACATACTTTGGAGAATTCTTTCTGGGAATTACGATGTCGATATATTGTTTCTTCAGCTCTTCATCCGCATGTTTACAAAGTAAGAGTTCATCGCATTCCCTTAGTATGACATGGTTCTTCTTTAATTCAGCCATTTTGGCGTCTTCTCGAGATTTCGGAGCGGCATTAACCTTTCGCTTTTTATTAGCCTCTCCAACTGTATTGCTTTTTATTAACCTCTTTCCCCCCGATCCTTCTCTTCTTCTGACTTCTCTTGGAGCATCAAGTTCAGCAGCTGCTTGAAACTCCTCACGTTGAAGTGCTACAACCATGGCTTCGAGATCTTGAATTTTCCCATCCTTTTCATTGGCTTCAATATTAAACGATTCAAATTTATTTTGAAGCTCCCTTTTCTCCTCAACGAGCCTTTCATTTGTGTCTCTGATTTGCTCGGTTGTTCGCCCTGAAATAAAACAAACAACAATAAAATGTATGATGTGAACCTAACACGGAGAATTACATTCTTCGTGTAATATAATACGGAGAATAGCATTCTCCGTTTGGAATTACACGGAGAATAACCTTTCTAGTATCGAAATGATAGGGAATAGCAATTATCCATTTCAAATAACACGGAGAATGACTATTCTCCGTGTTATAATACACGGAGAATAGTCATTCTCCTGAAAGATTATAAATCAAAAATTTGAAATAGAAAAGATTTTACCTTGTGCATGTAGCTCTGATTTAAGAACAGAATTCTGCTTTCTCAAATCCTCCAGTTCATGCACAGAGCCCTCCATCACAACGTCGACTGCACGTTGTTGTGATTCTTTTGCCTCGAGCTCTTTCAACTTTTCTTTGAGTTTCTCGTTCTCAAGGTTGGCTGCACGTAACTGCGCTCCTTGTGCCTCCATCTCTTTTAACTTTTCTTTGAGTTCTTTATTCTGCGTAAGAATATCAGAATGATGTCTTCTCAAATCCTCCAGTTCATGCACAGAGCCCTCCATCACAACGTTGACTGCACGTTGTTGCTCTTCTTCTGCCTCGAGCTCTTTCAGCTTTTCTTTGAGTATGGCATTCTCAAAGTTGGCTGCACGTAACTGCGCTCCTTGTGCCTCCATCTCTTTTAACTTTTCTTTGAGTTCTTCATTCTGCGCAAGAATATTAGAATGATGTCTTCTCAAATCCTCCAATTCTTTTGCTGAGTCGTCCATCACAGGGCCTATTTCATGATGCTGTGTATCCGTTGTTCATCAAAATTATCCCCACCTGCTTCTTGGTGTTCTTCCTCTCCCTCTTTTTCAACTTCTTCTATAGGTGGCTCATCTTTTTTGTGCCCTTCTTTTTCCCCAACAGGTATAACGAGATCTTCAAATATCATCTTCGATCTCATTTTGTTGTGATATTCGGTCTTGAGAAAGTTTGAGATTTCGTACCCATTCCATGTAAAAAATCTTGGGTAATCAGGAATTGGGGCGAACTACCTTTCCACAAATTTACTATGTTCTGTAAACCAATAGAGGAAGTATATTGTGCAACCTTCCAATTTGTGGAAAGCCATTGAGTAATCTTCCTGTTCAATTTTTCTTCTACTCCTCTTTATGCTATCCTTTATATATGACAGGATTAACCTTGGCCAGTATATACTATTGATGACGTCCACACTGTCTACCAAGGCCAAGAATCTGTACGGCAAATTTCAACCGCCAGACTTTGTGAAGAATACTGTTTGGCACAAGTGGAAGATTATTAGCTTGGCCAAATCTTCTGGATTAACATCGTTATCTCCGCCACGAAGCCGTCGTAATAATTCAGAGTACTTGTCTCCCACTTCCTTATTCGTGACTTCTGAGTGTTTGCCCTTGGTATTAGCCAGCAATCTTGTGAAGTGATCTCTACACAGGCTCAATGATTCTGGTCGTGTGGGCTGTTGTTGTTTTTCCTTTATCAATCTTCTGTAAGAAATATCATCATCGCTTTCTTCATTCAGCGGTAGACCGAATATGAGTGCCATATCCTCGACGCTTGGCACGATTTTAACAGTGGTGCTCAATTCAAAGCACCCGACGCCATCTTCTTCTTCTGTGTAACTTGCAATTAAATTCTCAAGCCCTTCCGTTACCTTGGCCACTTCGGAGACGTGGACTCTGTTTTGGTAGAAAATCTCGACAAAATTCCAGAAACCGGTATTCTTCAAAGAACCAACAACTGGCTCAGGTAAACGGCCAACATCTCGATTGACCTCCTCCATAAGATTTAGCATTGGCTTGAAGGTAGAACGGAAAAGTCTTGAATCCTTATTCCTGACAGATTTTTTTTCTACAAAACAAAAAAACAAAAAATTAGGTCGGAGAATGGCCATTCTTATGGGTTTTAACACTGGGAACGGCATTCTCCGTTTCATGTTAGACGGAGAATACCATTCTCCGTTCCAAATTAAACGGCCAATAGAATTTAACATTCAAATGCGTTTTATGACGGAGAATGTCATTTTCCTTGTAATATATACAGCATTTGCGAACATAAAATCAAAGTTATACCATCTGTTTGTACTTCTTCTTGCACTTCTTTATTTTAGCAACTTTTTTCTTTTTCCTTTGTGCAACTTTCTTAGAATAGGGTTTCTGTTGTTCTCCGTCTATCGCTTTTGGATTTTCTGTAACTGGTGCATCTTCTATAATTGGTGATGCTGTCGGTGATGATTCTGCCACTGATGCCGACATGGAATAGGTATAGTACGAATGGGGAGGAAGGTTTGAACATTTTGGAGGAGAATAACCTAGGTTTGAGTACAGAGTGGATTATGGAAGAAGTGGAAGCTTCGAAACGGTTTTCTTTTTTCTTTTTTTTAATAAAAGGGTTCGGGGGTGTTTTGAATTAATTAGAAGGGCAAAAATGTCATTCGATGGAAGGACAAAAGACTCATTTCTGCTTAATTATATTAATTTGAAGGACAAAAATGATTCTGCTTAATAAAAAAGAATGGAAGCCGTTTGGCAAAAATGTCATTACAACTCAACAAAACAAATGAACATAATACATTAGGGGTTTCCATACATTAGATATAAAAGAAGAAAAAAAATCATTGTCTTCCATATTCAATCATTTCAGATTGGACTTGTTTTTTAGCTCTTCATTGTGCTCTGAAGTTGTAATCCATTCAGCAGCTTTACGTCTTTCCTTTCCCGCATCAAACTGCATATAACAAACATAACATCAAAAATATTGCTCTAAAAAGTTGAAATTTTTGACGACATATTTTCATACTTACATCGCGAGAACGGTAGTCTAGACTACATCGGTCTTTCATGAATGATATTAAAAAATCCCACAATCAACATAATTGCCTTGGCGGGGAACATAAGAAGGACGTTTTATTGCAAAAGTAGAAAAGTTGAACCTAGCATCTCTCAACTTCAAAATCTCTTCTTCAAGAAAGAGATCCAAATTTGAAAGCTACAATTACCGGAATACAATATGTATTAGTATACCGCGTCTCTTGTACCCAATTCATAAAAAATGATGAATATGAGCTTACTATTTCTTTTATGACTGTTTTGCTTTGAATCGGATCATCTTTAGATGCAAGTGAGTCCCAAATTTCAACAGTCCTTTTTTTAACCAGAACTCTTGCAAGAGTATAGTGTTCGCCCAAAAGAATGGGTATGTATATCTGAATCAGGATAATTAGGTAAAACAAATTAGTAAATTTTCAGAAAATTAGGATTAATATTTAAACATAAATACATTAATACCTCTTTACAAGTGCTTAAAGATCCCATGTAATCCTGAAAATATTTAAACTTCTTCCATATTTCATGAGGCTTTTTGACGGATGGAGGTAACATTGCTTTCTACATACACATCAATTAATACATTACGAAGGACAAACAAACGAGAAAATTGTTAATGCATATGCATTGAAGAATAAAATGCTCACTCACCGATATCCTTATTGGTAAAAACCATACATTAGCTTTATTGGAGGTTCTTTTTCGTTCCTCCGCGGTGAGAAGAGCAGAGACAATACCTACAATCTGAATAAATCATTAAAAATGTCAGCGATGGAATCGAAGTAAACATAGATGACATCTAAGAAGAAATATACTAACTATACATACCCCATTGCTAATTTTCGTTAAAGGAGCTAAGGTCTTCATCTTCCACCGAGACACATAGTTTTTGTTGCAAGATGATATTATTTCTCTAAGAAAAGAAATGAATAAATTAGGAGAAAAAAACTGTTGGAATTAAATCAAAACTCATATTACTTACTCGTCAGGTCTATCATCTGCAAAAATATAGTCGTAATATCTCGAAGAAACACTAGTACAATTGCTAGGCTTCGAGGTTGAACCCCTTATTAAATTTTTCGATGGTGTGACCGGATGTAAATTTCTATACATTTTTTTAGAAGGACTGCTAAAGTCAGTTTCTTCTATAGGGTCCAATGCAAGAAATTGGTCCAATGCTTTACTACGATACTGTAGCTCCACGTCCTCCTCTTCGGAAGAAGATACAACGGAAACCACCTTCACATTATTATATGCTCCAGATGAAGATGCCTTCTTCAAAGCTGGAGATTCTTCAAACTTCTCAAAACGTCGAGATAAATTCATTTATTCAATTTCTAATGAACAAAGCTTAGAATTGATCTTTGCAACATTAGCTGAAATCGTCGACAGATGTTCTTCAATCTTGCGCAACATACGCGGAATGAAGGTTTCTTTTGGAGCTGGCTCCAATCTTCTACGTCTTCTACATTTCCCACCACACGAGTAGACATCTTGAGAACAAGAAAATTATTATATTTCAGAAAACTATTCTATGTATTTCAGAATGAATAATAGTACTATGAAACAAGAAAACTATTGTATATATAGCAAGAGAGAAGTACAAAAAGTGAGGAAGATGGAAAGACAAATAAATTTCGAGACTAGCAAACAATCTACTAGCCGTTTGATTGAGGAGGGCTCGAGGAAGATTCTACTAGCCGTTTGATTGAGGAGGGCTCGAGGAAGATAGTAATGCCCGTGGTTCGTATTACGTATTCTGTATACGTGTACGTATCTCAAACCCGTATTTCGACTTGTCCTAGTTAGATAGTGTTGGGTTCTTGTATTGGCTCGGTTTGGCCTGGCTTGGTTCGGGTTGGGGTTGGGGTTGGATTGTTTTGGCTTGGTTTGGGCTAGCATGAACCCCTACCTACCACCACTACCATTTATTAACCCCAACTCCTTTCTCTCTCCTCATTACTCTTCTTCTTCTCCTTCCTTAACTCTCCACCTACCAGGAAGAGGTCTAGGCAAGTGCATCTTACTTCATGGAGGAACCCGAATTTTATTGTTCCATTCTCTTCTTTGCAGCATTCTAACACACTTTAGTACTTGGCATTTTCAATTTCCATAGCTAGATTCTTGTAGATCTAAGTTTATTTTGTTTTTTGGATTTCTGGGGTATTAATCTATGTAGTATTTTTATTTCCATATTTTGATGGTTCCATGTTGTAGAGTATTTCGTTCTACCCCATTTTGACCTATGGAAGTTCGAATTTGGGCTCCGGATGATGGAGTTATGGAGCTTGAGAACTCGGCTTTCATGGTGTTCTTCTTCTCAAAATTTTGGAGAAGATGAACTGTGCTTGACTTGACCGCATGAATATTTCATGCGGCAAGTGACCCCCGTAGCCGCATGAATTAAGCTGACCGCATGAACCCCTAACCGCATGGTAGCACTTGACCGCATGAACATTCATGCGGCAAGTCAGTTCCAACCGCATGCACTATTGCCTTGACTTGACCGCATGACAAGTTCATACGGCAAGTATTCCTTCTCAGCCGCATGACTGAGGCCCAGTCCTTCCAGCCGCATGGATTTCCAACAACCCTCAGCTGCATGAACTCAACGCTCGCGAGCCGCATTGACCGCAGTCTCCCAGCCGCATGGGTTTGCTTCCCTTGACCGCATAGTCATTGCACCCCGCCAGCCGCATGAGTTCCCTATCCTCCTCACCGCATATGTCTTGCCTTTCTCAGCCGCATGACTGAGTGGATCCCCGAGCCGCATATGACTGATACCCCTTTTTGACCGCATAAGCCTTTCCCTTTTTAGCCGCGCTCCTGCTCCATATTGAACCCAAACCCTTGGCCGCATGGAACCACATTGATTCAGCCTCATGGGCTGTTCTCTTCCCAGCCGCATGAGATCATTCCTGGCCGCATATGCCTGAGCCGCATGGCTCTCAATAGCTCTGTGTACTATTATTTTATTATTATTTGCCCATGTCTTGTAACCCTATTATATATTTTTATGCCCATTTTATATCCTTACGCCTTTTGTCATGAACTTGATAATCCCGAATTTATTTATTATGTTTGGAATGATAATTGAACACGACATGCTTGATAGTGGCCCGCCGTGGTGCACTCCTGACTTGATAACTTGACTTGATAACTTGACCTGATAACTTGACCTGCTACACATGACACGACAGTGACCCGTAGTGGTGCACTCCTGACAAGTACCCGGACATGCTTGATAGTGGCCCGTCGTGGCGCACTCTTGATAAGTAATAATGATAATGATAGTGGCCCGTCGTGGCGCACTCTTGACAATTAATTCATTGGCCTGGACACCGTGGTTGTTTCTATTGATTGTGCTTGTATAAACTACGAGTCCTATGTGTCTTGCATCATGTCTAGGGCATGATCCCTGAGTACCACGGTCAGGAATTCATACTGAATCTGGTTAGGTTAATGACTAGATTGATCAAATAGTTCATGGAGAATTTCCCAGTTACCTGTTGTCTCTTTGGTTCCGGCCTTATATATATATATACATGGGATTTGTTGCTATCCGTCGAGATGAGCGCACTTCCAGCCCGCCGTCGAGTGTGGTACCTTAGGACACATGTATCTTACTACAGTGTGTCTGCTATATCCTGCTATCTTTTCCTTTTCTTGCTGGGATCACTCAGGTAGTAACAAACAGGTAACCAGACTTGGAATTCTCATTGCATCTTGCTAGTAACTAGGCCTGTGATAACCCTAGTTAGTTAAAGTAGCAAGCCGTACTTATTGCTTGGCCATGATTGATTGTATGAGAAATAACCTGTCTAGTCTTGTCTTGATTCCTGCACAAGAATTGCTACCTGTCATGATTTTTTCGTATTATTTTGCCGATAAATGGTGGGAGAATCCAAGTTCCATTCAGACGAAGGGTTACAACCCCGGTCCTTGTTTGGTTTACGGGTTGTAACCTGGTTATCTGAATTGTCCCATGGTTATCTCATCGTATATCACCTGTTATGTTTTTCCTTAATTCCTGTCTTTATTACCTTATTATTATTGTGCTAATTGCTGGTTTTAGTTCCTAAGTGAAGCCTCCTTTGTGGCACTTGCTCTTTCTGGGGTCTGACCCAGCTGGTTTTGTATGGCCAGATACCAGAGCAGCAACAAAGGATCTACCTGCTTTCCAGCCCGATGGTGACTGCCGACGTAACCAGGGCAACGAGTGGGTTTTCTTTTTGTTCTCCCACTGCAATTGTATATATTCTTTTGAGGCATTTAGCCGACGAGCACTTGTTAGGTCGATGCACTTTACCTTCTGTCTGCCTACGAGCTGTAATCATGATAGGCAACTCGAGGTTGATCATGTATGACTTAACTCTTGCTAGTCCTCACATTTTGTACTACTAGCTTCATGATCATCTGGATATGTAATGTTTGGGACGCCTTACAATTGTATATTTGGTTGTCTGATATCTTGTAACTATCATTACTTGCTTGTTGATTGAGACACTAGGCTTGTTATTGACCATAGGAGACTGTTGGCTTGTAGATAAACCCTCATATATCTAGAAAGTCGTGACCGTATAGTGGAATGGATCCCATTTCATTACACGTAGCTGGCTATGTCTGCCCCCGCTCTCCAGTGTTCTGGTTCTGGGACGTGACAAAGATTCTACTATCCGTTTGAAAAATACAAAAGGTTATCGTGATCAACTTCAATTAAGGAACTCTATAAGAGGTTTAATTCTGCTTGATTAAGGAACTCAGCGAAGTCCGCCGCGAACCGAAACTTCTTCTTCTGTTCTTCTTCATCTCCGTTTCTCCTTCCACCACCACCACCATGCCCTGTAGCTTTATAACAAAAATATTAAATTGTTAGATGAAACAAAAAACTAATTACGGAAAGATTACTAAATCAAAATCAAACAGAACACATATTCATAGAAAACATGAGATTAAAGATGAAAGTGTCACAGAAGCAACACCACAATTTTACAACAACTAAGCAGACTCTGCTAAGCAATAACTAAAATTAGGGATTGTGTCCTCCTTGGATTTAATTTACACAAAGAAGAGATTTGAGAGAACGAGCTTTTGTCGGCTTCCTAAATGTACCATTCTCCGTCCTAAATGTACCATTCTCCGTCCATTCGCCGTATTAAAAGCAAAGAGAATGGCCATTCTCCGTGTTAAAAGCAAAGAGAATGGCCATTCTCCGTCCATTCGCCGTATTCTCCATCCATTCTCCGTCCTAAATGTACCATTCTCCGTCCACTCCCCGTATTAAAAGCAAATAGAATGGCCATTCTCCGTCCATTCGCCGTATTCACCGTCTATTTGCCGTATTAAAAGCAAAGAGAATGGCCATTCGCCGTATTCTACGTCCATTCTCCGTCCTAAATGTACCATTCTCCGTCCATTCGCCGTATTAAAAGCAAAGAGAATGGCCATTCTCCCAAAAAAATATTTTCCTCGAAAATATTATCTTTAGAAAAGTTAAAAAATAATCCGCCCGACCTCAGAAGCAGGTTTCCTCAGTTTACCACCACCACCATGACATGTAGCTTTATTAACAAAATATTAAATTGTTAAATAAAAAATAAAATTTTAGACAATGGCATGGACAGTAAAATTAGAGCGGCGCCGCTGGTACTTCTCCTTGTTCGAGGAGGTCTCGACGACGTCCGACGCGAAGCAGACTGATTCTTCTCGGCGCAGCTGGTACTCCTCATTGTTCTAGGAGGGCTCGACGACGTTCGACGTGATCCGAACCGATTCTTATTTCCTTCTTCATCTCCATTTCTCTTTCCACCACCACCAGCACCACTACGACTACCATGGCCTGTAACCCAAAAAAAGGTTCAGATTAATTTGGATGGACGAAAGATAGAGTAAATATGAGTTAATTTAGGGTGTTCATTGAAAAAACTAAAGTGAAGAATGACCTGCTAAAGCAAGTTACCAACAGGTCAAAAGTCTAAATCAGCATTAAATGATGTCTCATGTATTATTTTATCTGAATTTATTCTGGACCGTTGGATTAACATCCAACGGTCCAGATTTCGGATGTATCGATACATCCATTTCCAGTGGATGTATTGTAGAATTTTCCTATATATATATATATATATATATAATATATCAAACATGGCTCACTTTCTCTGCTGTTTCTCCTCCTTGAGGAGACCCTAGGGTCTCCTTCGTCCCCTTCCCTCTCCTTCCGTCCCGGTTTCGATGGTGGCTCCCTGGCCGGCCGACCTGCTGGCTTTGGTCGGCCAACCCCCTCCCTCCTCCCCCCTCCTTTCCAGCCCCATCTTCTTCTTCTTTTCCACCCTTTTTCCTTCCTTCCTCTCCTCCCCAGTAGTTTTGCCCCCCCCCGTCTTGCCCGCCCGGGAGCTCTGGCGCCCTTCGCCGGTCGAGCAGGTGTGCCCCCTTCCAGTGTGCAGTCGCCGATAGGACCGGGAGCTCGCCGAAGCTCAGTGCCCGATCTTCGCTTCCCCCTATTTTTAAATTGTCGACAGGACAGCCGTCCCATCAGGATTGGAGCTCCCTGCGGTGCAGGTGTAGGGTCTTCCTTCCCTAGGCCCCTTGTGTTGGCTGTCTATGGCCCACACATTGAGGCGGACCCCTCTAACCTCCTTTATGCAGCGTAGTACGCGACTCTTCTCTCTTCTCACCTTGGTGGGTCCTACCCCTATTCAACTAACTCCGTGCTTTATGCAGTATCTCTTGCTGATGCTTACTTTGGAGCAGCCACCCCTAGTCTTTACGTAGGCCAGGTGGTCCCCCCCCTCGCGTATTTCTTCCCCTACACCTCCGCGTACTCTGGTGGGTTAACCACCCACCCGCAGTTTTACACACCCCTCCGCAACTCTTCCGTGCTCCCCACCGCCTCCTCTATCCTCTCTCCTCGCTCCTTCCAGGCCCCCGCCCTTTCCTCTTCCCCTGGCGCTCCCCTCGCCGGCTCTCCAGCCGTCATTCTAATCCCGGTCCCCGTGTCTTCTGCGCTGCAGCCCACCGCACCCGTTGACTCCGCCGCCCTCCTCTCCGAAACTTCGCCAGCCGGCCTCGAGGCCCCCTCCTGTGGCGGTCTGAGATGACCCTCCCCCCATTCCGACCGAGGATGTCCTCGTTCCCCACCTCCCTCCTCATCCATCCGCGGTTGTCCTACAGGAGGCGTCTTCCCCTGCTCCTGGTGCAGCCGTCGCCTTGACCCTCGCCGTTCCCTCAGCGGCCCCACTCTCCCCTGGCAGGCCTCCTTTGGCTGTCATCGCTGTTTTTCCTCTCCGCACCGAGCCGGGTCACTCCCTGTTGCAGCCACCGGCCTCCGGGGGAACGACCAAGGTTCCCTCTGAAGAACAGATGGCAACTCTAGAGGGGGGGTGAATAGAGTTTATAACAATAATACCCAATAAAAATTAAACTTCTTTCACCTGCTGAAATTAATCAGAGTCAATGCGGAAATAAATAAGGAGCAAGAAAGCATACGCAAACACAGCCAAATTTTAACCTGGTTTCCCTCGTGGAGGACTAGTCCAGGCCTGAGAACTCTAGCTCAGGATTAAATCCACTATTTGTGAAATAGTAGTTACACCCCGTGTCTTTTCTTCAGAAGAGCACGTCAACTTCTTACAAAAATCGCAGTGGCGATGCTTGGAATTTTCCAAGCGACTTCTTGAACTCTTGCACAAACTCCTAACTGAAAAGTACTGAGCACTTGAGGCTTAGGGAGCTTGTGGCTAGTAGATGAAGAAGGGTATGGCTTGTATAGAGATTTAGAGAGAAGAGAAGAGAAGATTGGATGAATGAAAATGAGAGAATTCATGGCCTATTTATAGGATACCAGGTAGGCAGAATTCGGCCAAAATTCTGTTAGAATTTTCAAAAAATTGGCCGTTGGACAACTTGCAACCATCCAACCCTAAAAATTAGGATGCTGATTTTTAGGAGGCAGAGTTCGGCCCGAACTCTGTGTGGAGGCAGAGTTTGGCCCGAACTCTGTCTCCAGAGCACATAATGGGTCAATGGTCCAATTGGCTTATTTGGATATGTGTGGAGCTATTGGATTTTGGGTATGGGTATTGGTTAAGTCTCAGATGCTCAGCACAGCTCAGTTTACATAAGTCTAGACTCAATAAAATTATAAAATACAGACTCAAAAAATAACTTGTATTGCAAATTCGAGCTGTCGTCTGACTTGTACTGGATGTAGTCTTCATGTGTCGTATTGAATTATCACAAGTATCATGTAGTCAATTTTATCAATATTTGGTTGACTATGATTTTGGTCAACAATCTCCCCCATATTTATAATTGACAAAATGATAGTTGTATATTCAATATTCATACCTGGACACATTTAAGAGAAATGGCATAGCTCCCCCGTAATCAGTGCCAAGCTAGCAATAGCTCCCTCGTAAAGCAATAGTAATAGAAATAGCTTTGAATCCTGTTGGCCTGATAAAAACATTCTTCTCCCAAAGCACAGAAACAGATACAAAAAGGATACAAAAAGAATATAGAATATACCAAAATTTCTCCCCCTTTTGGCATTTAGCAATTAACCATAAACAAAAAGAACTGGCAAGCACACCAAAAGATAATAGATGAAATTGCATAGAGACTGATAAAACTACTGAATGTCTCAAGAGTCACAAATAATAATAAGTCTAATATAACCAAAGTGCATAAAAACAACTAAAATCCAAAGTGCATAAAACATAAACTATGATCCTCGGTAGCAGCAGCAAGTAGAAGTCCATATCCATCATCGAGCTCGTGAAGGCCCAGCATCGTCGGATGGACCAGAGAAGGAACGATGAGGGTCCACGAAGGTCGCATCCGGATCCAAGTAGCGGATAACCCAAGGGTCATCGATACGATATCCATCGCGAGCAGGGTCCCGCTCCATAGGAATATGCATAGAATGATACCGGGACATGGAGTACCGAATATCGTACAGCGAGTTGCTAATGGCACTCATCTGCAAGGTAGTCCGGTAGTCAAGCTGAGTCCAGCGATCATCCTCTAAGGTGAATCGATCGCGGAGCATAGTCTGGAGTGACTCTAGAGTGGCAGGAGGAGGAGGATCCTGTCCCAGAGGAGGGGCATCGGGCTCATCGTCAGAGTGCTCGGACACCACAGGAGAGCCAACTGCTGCCTGAAGCCGCCGTGCCTTAGAGAGGAAGACAGGGGCAGGTAAGAACTGGCACTCATCAAGAGGTACACGAAAAGCACGAAAGACCATATGAAGATACAAAGCATAAACCAAGGATCTTGGTTTCTTCCTAGAATTAATCATCCAGTCCATCAAGGTACGTGGAAGATTAAATGGAACATAAAAGTGGAGGTGATACAACGTCGATATTTCAAAGTAGGTGACCTCATCGGTGGATCCCGCTTTGGGTAGAATAGTGTTAAAGATAATCCGATGAAGTTCATAAAAATAGGGATTGAGATACTTGGCCAAAAGCTTGCGAGGACGTGTGTTAGGGGAACACAAGTCGTCCTTGAAGGTTTCAAGGGAAGACCCATCGGAAAATTGAAACGATCGAGCTTCAGCAAGCTTTTCCTATGAGTTTGGCTCCTGGAGTTCAAGGTGTTCGGCCAAATCGAAATCATCAAAAGAGATGTCAATGCCCGCAACCCGTGAGAAAATATGTGTATCAACATGAGTCAGGTTGCAGTAGAACATTTGAATAACATTGCGATATATAACCGAGTTGGTGGTGACAAGTTCGTCAAGACAAAGATCATAAAAAAAGTGAATCATATTGAGAGAAAATAGTAAAATTGATAGGATGACCCGCAAACACCGGACGTGTCCGAAAATTACTAAACCATTCATTTGACGCGTCAAGTGATACAAATATCATGTCATCAAATGTGTTTGGGTCAAGTGGACGAGGTGGGTTGAACAACGGGTGGATAGGTGGTTGTTGTTCAACGGGCGGTTCAACACGAGGAGGAGCATTCGAAGAGGACGCTCCCTCGGTTCGAAGTCTCTTCCCTCGATTGAACAATCATGGAGCCATAGAATAATAAAGACAATTGAGAAAATTGAGATGGAGAGAAGTGGTAAAATATACCTCAATGTGATGATAAACAATGAAGGAGAATGGTGAGGGAAGCCTTCTCCTTGAGTTTGGAGAATAGATATACTCTAGGGAGGAAGAACTAGGGTTAGGGTTTGGAGAAAATATGTTTGAAGAAGTGTAGAAGGTGGCAATAGAGGAGAAAGAAGAAGAAAAAATGAATATATGTGTAAGGGTTCCAATGGTCGAATAGATGTGGACCATTGGATCAAAATTTTGATCAGCGGCTGAGGCTGCTCCCGGTTCTGGGATGACCAAGCCGAATTCGGCCCGAACTCTGGGTAAGGCAGAGTTCGGCCCGAATTCTGGATTCTGTAGTCAGAACAGAAATCAGGCAAAAAAATTTTTGATAAAAAGTGAGCGATCAAAAGTGTATGATAAAGGAATATACAAACTTGAGAAAGACTAAATTTGAGAAAGAAAAGTTAATACTGAAGCAAAGTGAAGCATGGAAAATCTGAATTTTAGCATGTGATAAAATAAAAATGAACCATATAATAAACAAGGAATTATGCCATAATTCAATATTTTGAAGTTGCCATGGGTTAGCTACAGGGGCCGGATCCCAGCTAGCGGTAGTCCTGAGGACTAGTGCACCGTGTCGCTTAGGCTTTTACGCCTTGTTGTCAGAAGGACCCTTTCGGCTTGTACCCATAGCAATTTCATCATAAAAGAATCAAGACATACTCGATATTTATGCAGGTTTATTTTAATTAATAACAGCTTCGTCCAAAATTCCAAGTTCACGACAGAAAAAATTGAAGCGCTCTTCGGATAATGGTTTTGTAAAGAAATCTGCTAGCTGATGATCAGTGTCAATAAATTCTAAATTAATAGTGCCATTTTGCTGATGATCATGCAAAAAGTGGTGACGTATTTCAATGTGTTTCATGGTGAGTGACATATGGGGTTCTTAGTGAGATTTATAGCACTAGTGTTGTCACAAAAGATTGGAATGTGCATAAAAGATAAGTTGTAGTCTTCAAGGGTTTTCTTCATCCATAGAATTTGTGCACAACAACGTCCAGCTGCGATGTATTCAGCTTCTGTTGTGGATAGTGCGACAGAATTCTGCTTCTTGCTAAACCAAGAGACTAAAGCCTTTCCTAATAAATGACACGTACCGCTCGTACTTTTACGGTCGACCTTGCGTCCAACGAAATCGGCATCAGAGTAACCAATGAGGTCAAATGATGTTGATTTAGGATACCATAGGCCCACTGTAACCGTACCCCTAAGGTATCGAAAGATACGCTTAACCGCAGTCATGTGTGATTCCTTAGGATTTGTTTGATATATAGCACACAGGCAAACGCTAAACATAATATCAGGGCGACTAGCAGTTAAATAAAGTTGACTACCTATCATACATCGATACTTACATTGATCCACAGGTTTGCCGCTTTCATCTTGTTTTAGTTTAGTTGTAGTAGCCATTGGAGTGCTGATTGGTTTGACGTTGTCAAGGTCGAATTTCTTCAGCATGTCCTTTGTATACTTTGACTGACAGATGAAAGTTCCATTTGACATTTGTTTGACTTGCAGTACAAAAAAGTAATTGAGCTCCCCTATCATGCTCATCTCAAACTCGGTCTGCATACACTTGGCAAAATCTTGACAGAGGGTTTCATCAGTAGAACCAAATATAATATCATCTACGTATATTTGCACTAAGAGAATAGTGTCTTTGAAAGATTTTATGAAAAGTGTGGTGTCAATTTTCCCTTTTGAAAAACCTTCTTCAAGCAAGAAATTGCTTAGCCGTTCATACCAAGCTCTAGGGGCTTGTTTGAGGCCATATAGCGCTTTCTTCAGCTTGAAAACATGGTCGAGAAATTTGTGATTTTCAAAACCAGGGGGTTATTTTACATAAACTTCCTCCTTAATAAATCTATTCAAGAAAGCACTTTTAACATCCATTTGAAATAATTTGAAATTTTGAAAATTTGTAAATGCACAAAGCATCCGAATGGGTTCCAATCTCGCAACAGGAGCATATGTCTCATCGTAGTCGATACCTTCCTCTTTGTTGTATCCTTGGGCTACTAGACGAGCTTTGTTGCGTGTAACTGAACCATCTTCATTTACTTTGTTTCTAAAAACCCATTTAGTACCAATAATCGAGTGATTTGCCGGTCTAGGAACGAGTTCCCATACTTGGCTCCTCTCGAATTGGTTGAGTTCCTCTTGCATGGCAGAAATCCAAAATTCATCATTAAAAGCTTCTAAAATATTTTTTGGCTCAATTTGTGAAATGAAGGCAGTACTAGCAATGGAGTCTCTTAATGATGATCTAGTAGTTACTCTGCGTGAAACCTCACCTATTACCAAATTTTCTGGATGTGACGGATTGAAAAAGAATTTCTTTGGCAAGCCCTCCTGAGAATTGGTTTTGGTGGTGGTATTCATTGGAGTAGAAGTTGATGGCTCAACATCATCATTAAGAGTGGCTGCTGTACTGTTATCCTCATCAAAAGTCACATTGGTAGACTCTTCCACAATTAATGAGCATTTGTTAAACACTCTATATCCCTTGCTCTTGGCAGCATAGCCAAGGAAAATACCATCGTCAGCTTCGGCATCAAATTTGCCTAACTTGTCTTTGGTGTTAAGGATAAAACATCTACAACCAAAAACTCTAAAATAAGAAACATTTGGTGTTCTTCCAAACCAAAGCTCATAGGGTGTTTTCTTCGTAATAGGACGAATAAGTACCCTATTTAAAATATGGCATGCTATACTGACAGCTTCAGTCCAAAAGTATTTCGGAAGTGAGAACTTGTTCAACATGACTCTAGCCATATCGCCAAGAGTCCTATTCTTCCGCTCCACAACACCATTTTGTTGAGGAGTTCTTGGACAAGAAAACTCATGATCAAAACCATTAGAGTCACAAAACTTTTCAAAATTAGTATTTTTGAATTCGCCTCCATGATCACTTCGGATTCGAGTAATCATGTAGCCTTTTTCGTTTTGAACTTTCTTAACAAAAATCTTGAAAACCGAAATAGCATCACTTTTATTTGTAAGAAAGAAAACCCATGTAAATCTAGAAAAATCATCAACTATAACAAAAGCATAGAGTTTTCCACCAAGACTGGCTACTCTACTAGGGCCAAATAAATCCATATGGAGTAATTGCAAGGGTCTAGTAGTGCTTACAGAGTTTATGGAATGAAATGAGGACTTGGTTGCCTTATTCAATTCACATTCGGTACATACAGTGTTCTTTTTGAATGTGATGTCGGGCAAGCCTCTAACTAGCTTATTAGTCGATAGCCTGGATATAGTATCCATGTTGGCATGACCAAGACACTGGTGCCACAGTAATCTTTCATCCTTATGAGCATATAGGCATCTACCTGTATTGTTAGTATCTCTAGACAAATAGAAAATATAAATATTATCCTCTCTTATCCCTTCAAAAGTATTGTCTCCCGTTGACGTATCATAAATAAAGCATTTATCTTGTCCAAAGTTAATGTCATATCCATGGTCAGCAAGATGACTAATGCTAAGCTGGTTATGCTTTAACTCGATCACTAGGCAGACATTCTTTATTACGGGAGAGGAAGGATGACCAATAATACCATTACTTATAATATACCCTTTTAGGTTGTTGCCGAAGGATACATATCCTTCTCTCTTCATCGATAGTGATGCGAAAAGATTTACGTCTCCAGTCATATGCCGCGAGCATCCACTATCGAGAATCCACTTACTCTTAGTTGAGGAGGGAAGGTCCACCTACATCAAGAGTAGATGTGACCTTTGGTACCCAAGTTCTTGAGGGTCCTGAAAAGTTAGTTTTCGGGAACCATGCATATATATTTCTATCTACTAATCTTTTAACTCAACATTATGGTGAAATGTGTCCATGTAATCCACATTAAGTACAAATAGCATTCCTATTTATGTTAGGAGCATGTTGATGATATCTATATGTAGAGTGGTGTGGAGTAGCATGGTGATGATATGTAGAGTGGTGTGGAGTAGCATGGTGATGATATGTAGAGTGGTATGGAGTGGCATAGTGATGATGTCTATGTGGAGCATGATGATGACTATAATCATAAGCAGTATGATGGTGATTTTGTTTATGTGCAACATAGTGATGATTGTATCTATGTGTAGCATGGTGATTATGTGTCATATTGGAGTGAAAGTTATTTCTACGTGTATGTGGTTTGTATGCTTTATGAAAGTGGGTGTACATGAAAGCATGATTGCGTGCTGCAGGTGTATGACGTGTTTGAGTAGTATGAGAAGTGTTGTGCTTTGTGTGTGTCTCATGTGATTGGGTTTGAGGTTGAGCAACCTGTTTTCCCAATCTAATCTCTAATTTCTTAGAGATAGCCTGTAGTTTATTAACCTTAGCATTCAAACCATATATCTTAGTAACAAAAATCTTGTGTCTACTCTTTTCTTCAGCAAGCTCCGTGTTGAGTGCGGTAATTTCTTGTGTTTGTTGTTCAATACGTGCTTCGACATCATGAAGGCTTAGTTTAAGCTTAGACACCTCATTTGTGACTTCCGTGGGTGACGTGTCTCTAAGGTTATTAAGCAATAAAGAAAGTCTTTGAATTTCAACTTCATGACTTTTGATCTTTTTCTTGGCATGTTTATATTTACCAATGACCTTTTTGTGATCATCAAGTAAATCGGTGACAGCATCGCCAAGTTCATCAAAAGTGAAATCATTAAGAGTTTCGTTTGATACCTTGTCGGGCGTTGCCATTAGGCACACGTTTGCAGTGTCTTGAGGAGAGTCTTTTTCTTCCTCGGAGTCACTAGCTTCGCTTTCATGCCAAATGCTTGTGTTGGCATATTTCTTTGAGGAAGCCTTCTTGTATGGTTTCTCATAAAGGTTGCTCTTCTTTAAGAATGGACAGTCTTTTCGGACGTGTCCAGTCTTCTTGCAACCGTAGCATGTTGGCTCTTCTTCATCATCTTCTTGTGGTTCCTTCTTTCTTCGGTTGAAGTGAAGAAATTTCTTGAAGTTGCGGACAAGGAGAGCTTGATCATCACCTTCCGAGTTGTCGACATCCGTCTCTTCGGGATCAGCCCTTCGTCGGGAAGCTTTGAGGGCGATCTCCTTAGCCTTAGGAGCAGGCTCTTCGACGTCTTTGAGGTCAAGCTCATGAGTCATCAGCTTTCCCATCAAAGTCTCCATGGACATAGTTGTGAGATCATTTCCTTCTATGATGGCTGTCACCTTAGGTTTCCAAATCTTTGGTAGCCCTCTAAGTAGCTTGCGAATCTTCTCGTAATTTGTATATTATTTGTCGAGCGAAGAGAGGGGATTGATGATGTCGAGGAATCTTGTGAACATTTACGTGATCGTCTCATTTGGCTTCATCTTGAAAGCCTCATATTCTTGAGTGAGACGACTTATCTTCGATTCCTTGACTTGGGTGGTTCCTTCATGCGTCACTTCTAGAAGTCTCCATACTTCGTGAGAGGTGGTACATGTTGAGACCCTGTTAAACTCATTCCTGTCTATAGCACAAAATAAGGTATTAATAGCTCTCGCGTCTAGACTTGCATGTTTCTTCTCCTCGTCAAAATATTTTCATGTGGTTTCTCAACGAGATCACCATTGACAACTATCCTGGCGGGCTTTTTGTAACCATCGGTGACGATAGTCCACAGGTCGAAGTCTAGCAACATGAGATAAAAGCTCATCCTTGTTTTCTAATAGGTGTAGTTAGTTCCATCAAATAGGGGAGGCCTATGAGTGGACTGCCCTTCACCGTGATTGGAAATCAAGGATTGTATGGTTGCCATGGATCAGCTCTAGGATGTTAGTCCTTGTTGAGAGAACAGAGCTCTGATACCAATTGAAGAACAGATGGCAACTCTAGAGGGGGGGTGAATAGAGTTTATAACAATAATAACCAATAAAAATTAAACTTCTTTCACCAGCTGAAAGTAATCAGAGTAAATGCGAAAATAAATAAGGAGAAAGAAAGCATATGTAAACACAACCGAATTTTAACCTGGTTTCCCTCGTGGAGGACTAGTCCAGGCCTGAGAACTCTAGCTCAGGATTAAATCCACTATTTGTGAAATAGTAGTTACACCCCGTGCCTTTTCTTCAGAAGAGCACGTCAACTTCTTACAAAAATCGCAGTGGTGATGCTTGGAATTTTCCAAGCGACTTTTTGAACTCTTGCACAAACTCCTAACTGAAGAGTACTGAGCACTTGAGGCTTAGGGAGCTTGTGGCTAGTAGATGAAGAAGGGTATGGCTTGTATAGAGCTTTAGAGAGAAGAGAAGAGAAGATTGGATGAATGAAAATGAGAGAATTCATGGCCTATTTATAGGATACCAGGTAGGCAGAATTCGGCCAGAATTCTGGTTGGAATTTTCAAAAAATTGGCCGTTGGACAACTTGCAACCAGCCAACCCTAAAAATTAGGATGCTGATTTTTAGGAGGCAGAGTTCGGCCCGAACCCTGTGTGGAGGCAGAGTTCGTCCCGAACTCTGTCTCCAGAGCACAGAATAGGTCAATGGCCCAATTGGCTTATTTGGATATGTATGGAGCTATTGGATTTTGGGTATGGATGTAGGTTAAGTCTCAGATGCTCAGCACAGCTCAATTTACATAAGTCTAGACTCAATAAATTTGTAAAATACAGACTCAAAAATAATTTGCATTGCAAATCTGAGCTGTCGTCTGACTTATACTGAATGTAGCCTTCATGTGTCGTATTGAATTATCACAAGTATCATGTTGTCAATTTTATCAATATTTGGTTGACTGTGATTTTGTGTCAACACCCTCCTTATCTGAAGCAGCGTTATGGTCCTTCGCCGCTGCTCTCCGCCCGGACCTGGCCTCCCCGAAGGGTCTCCTTCTCCCTGATGTCTGCCTCCCGAAGATTGTGTTCCCTCAGGATTCCTCTGTATCCTTTGTCCCCTTTTTCGATTTGGAATTGACTTCTCTGTCATCCTCCTTCCCCCGTACTTTTGTTCTAAAATTTTATACTGGTTGCCCCAAACTCTCTAGGGTGCAGGAGGCGATAGCAAGCTGGAGCCTCACGGCGGAATACCGAGTAGCCCCCTCGACCCCAGACATATTCTCCTACGTAGAGTAAAACTTAGAGTGTATGTGACAGTGTCATATGAGGGTGAGGGTAATAGGTGAGGGTATGTCATGTGTTACCACATGACAGTTAGCTAATAGGGTGTAATAGGTTAATAGGTATGTGTCAATGTGAATTAGGATTAGGAAGTGTCACATGTGTGTGTGTGGGCAAGTGTGTGTGGACAGTTAACAGGAATGGAAGAGTGTCCTATAGGAAATAGTGTTTCAATCTCAGTAATTAGGAGACCAAATTGACAGTCAAATAAACCAATCAATGTGAAACCTATTCTCAGGTTTTCCAGAATTAGGAAGCCAAGTGACAGTCAAATAAACCAATCAAAACCATAATAAAATGCAAGTTAATTGGTGGGTAATTCATTAAACACATGTGCACGGGTCATACGAGTCATTCGCGTCCCACCAAGTGGACACGAACGTGTCCAACACTCACAGACACGTACACGTGCAGCACAGCACGCAGCGTCGTACACACGTGCACGCGTGTCCAGTGCACGACACAGGCCACGTGGAGACACGTGGCCGTGCACACGTGTACGCCTAGGGTAGGGGTACGTGTCCACGTGCCTGAAACGTGTCCCCGTCATGTGTCGTATCGATTTTTAAGCCGTGTCAGGACGCAAATTTGCGCGTGCACAGTCCTCACGCGCGACCAATACGGCAAGTGCGAGGAGGAGAAATCCTCGCATACGCAACCATATCAACCCAAACTTTGGAAGGATGGTGGCAGATATTGCCCCATCATGCTCACCAATTTTGGCGTGTCCACGTGTCCTGTGTCGGGAGTTCTCAGCCCCGAGATGCAGGACACAGTGAACGTGCGTGCACAGCGTGTCCAAGTCGAAATTCCGACACAACAAGACACCAAAATACCTAACACTCTTTACAAAAATTAACAAACACGCCTAGATCTAGGATTCTATTCAAGTAGATTTGCAAAAACAGCAAATCGAATCGGTTCGGGCATTTCGTCGAACACCTACCCTATAGGTTCGATACGTGTCCGATACGGACACGTAACCTAATACAAATGACACAAAATTCCTACAGTAGCTAGGGAACACCTATTCCTAAGCCATCATGCACTAAAATCAGGATTAAAACATAATTTGAGGGTGTTTACCTATGTGTGTCAATCCTCCAAGAAAGCCCCAATGGAAAGATTCTAAATGCCAACTCCAAAGCTCCAAATGAACCCAAAACTGAGATTAACCTCCAGAAATAATAAACAACCAGGAATTAGGTCCTAATGCAAAAGACTATGATTAAAAAGGAATTAAAATAAATTTATGGAGATTTTTGGAAAGGGGGAAAATACTTTTTCTTCAAAACTAGGTCAAGCTCTAAAAGAGGCAAGAACTCCTCAACATGACATTAAATAGGGAGGGGATCTCCTATGGCTGGTCATAAGTTGCAAAATTAGGGTTAGGGTTTCCTAAATTGGCCCATGGGCTTAAGTCCTAATCATTTAAGTCATTAAGTCATAAGCCATTCCATAAACCATAAGTCATGACTTAAATTCACTAAACCAAATCCCCTCATTCTAAAACTAATCTCTAATGACTAAAATGGTTATCTCAAGTTAGTCTAGGGTTACCATAGCTAGGGTTAGGTTCCAGGCTAGTCTACTAGTCTCAACAAGCCAAAGTCAACATAGAATTCACCAATTCAATAAATTAACCAATAATTTCTAATAAGCCAAAATGACCAAATTATCCCTAGGCTAAAAATGATAAATAAATATCCCTAATCACTTGGTTAGGCTCTAGGTCAGACAGTCTTTCGGGTTTCACTAGCAGCACATCAAAATCATAAGTCATGACTTAAAACAGTTTTTAAATAGTTCAAAAATGATTAAAAATTACCAAGAATCATAATATGAAATAAATAACAATAATAATTATAATTGCAAAATTTCAAAATTACCCTCATCTGAAAAACTGGGTGTTACAATCCTACCCCCTTAGAGAAATTTCGTCCTCGAAATTAAGATGATCACACCCCTTCTAGGTCAAACATAGTTAAGGGTCAATCACTAGTCAATTTCTCAACATCCAAGTACTTGGTCATCAGCTGGTTAACTTCTTAGGATTTTATCTATGCTAGCTACCTAAGTATTGGCAACTAGAATTTAGTAAAAGAAAAACTCTATAATAGACTAACTCTTAACTTCCCAAATCCTATCAAATCACCCATAACTAAATACCTATAATCTAAACACACAAATCCCAAATACCACATATACATAAGCTCAAAACAATAACCCATCACATATATCCTAAGTATATCATCTATATATATATATATATATATATATATATATATATATATATAACTGATCATCAAAGGGTTAAAGTAGACTAAACTTATAAGGGACTGAAATAAATGCTTAGAATTTAGGCTAAGGATGAATGGTCTGAAACATCAATATAGGCAAAAGGGAATGATGCTAAAGAGACTGAATTTATAAGCTAAAGGACATGACATTTGGGTCCACTTGTAAAGTCAAAGTGAAAGAAAACCTACATGGTGACTGGAACATGCCTCTAGATCAACCTGGGCTCTCCTCTCTATATCTGGCTGAACTAACTATATGCAGGACAGTGGCCTGAAAGAAGTGAACCAAACTGGTGTACAGGGAATGCAATAGGCGGTATACTACAAATGAGTGCAGGCTACACACCAAATTAAAATACATTACATATATACCAGCTATATATATATGCTTTACCCTCATCACCTCAACTTTACTCAAAGTCTAATAACACCAACTCCCTACTACATGCCTATCACTCCAAGAAGAGGTCAGATACTGCAGGGTGTGTTGGGACAGAATAGTGGTGTAGCATGGCTGTACATAAAGATGTAGAACAATCACATATAGGACAATGATATGTAGGACACCTTCATATGGAAAATTGAACCAATACCCAGATAGAGGCTTTGGATGACTGAACCAACAATGAAAGAAAGGGTTTGGACATGTATCTGGACAGATAGGCTATCATCTGTATCTAATACAATGAAAGAGGGACAGAACAATGATATAGGGAGAACTCTTATCAACAACCCACATTATATCCCTAATGAATACAACTGTCCTAAATGGACTGAACAACCATGCCCAAGAAAAGTTTAAACTTCACTGTAGGGCAGGTACTGCAGGTTATAACGAAGGGTATTGCGAGGCTATCAAGGTAAAATGCTAAGAGATAAAATATGGTAGGTAATGAAGGTTGATGCAGTGAACAACCTGAAATAGTATGAACTGAGGGAGCAGGGTTTCTAATGAAGAGTCTGCACACTGCCTATAAAGGTTGATCAAACATGACTGAACTCAACACAAAGAGAACTTAACTAAAATAGAAACTGGACCAATATAGGCTAACAACAAGTCAATAAACCTATACAACAATGACCTATAGATACCAACCAAACCCATATCCCATATGCCAATACCATCTGTAACCTATCTATATATATAGACCTATCAGTCTTAGGTAAAACTACAACTATACTCAAGGACAGGCTCTGGTCATGGGTACCTCACTGGAAAAAGATAAGGGAAAATAATAATAATCATCAAAGCTGCAAGGCATACTAACATCCTATATGTAAACTGGTTGGTATTAAAATAACCGAGAAATCATCTACAATAGGTTACTATTCTAATACCAATGCTAACTATCATCTCTCGGGTACAGACACTCTACAAGTCATCACATCATTACACTATGAAAGAACTACATATGAATAAGCTCTACAAATAAATATTCATACTCCTAAGTTATTTGATGGAATACAATTTTAAAACAACAGAAGGGTATGATAGAGATGATATGTTTAAAAACCTTCTCAAGATATAATCTGATAATCATATACGTCTGTCCAAAATCATGATACTCAGAATCTTCGTCGTGCTAGTGAACAAGGCTACGATAATCACAGAGTCCTCGACTAAGGCACATACCTCTAGAAACATGGTATTTAAAATTTTTGCATTGCCGCATGCGACGGCGAAAACCTTAAATTCCTACACCCGAGAAATACGTCCAAAATCTGACTATATGTCCTCACTATGCCAGCTAACACGACTATCAAAGATTCTAGATCCCATGATTGAGGTGACCTAGCCCATATGATTTTCTCAGAAGAAAAACAAACATAACACAAGAGCAACAGAACAAATTGATCAGTCAACAAGGAGCAGATGGAATCGAATTTCAAGATAGTTATAAGAGGCAATTGTGGAAATGGAATCGAGAAGATCAAAACTTGTAGCAAGATCTCTAATGGTCTGTGCATCCTCGACTGTTCTGACGATAGCTCGCCCCTGCTGGGTTCCCCTGGTCTGCTACTGATGCTGCATGAACCGTGGCTATTGAGAGAAATCGGGAATGACGGGAAAAGGTCTCTGTACAGACAGAGGGGCACCTCCAATGTAGTAGAAATGCCAACCTGAGTCGGCACAACAGGAGCTGCGGTCTCGAGGCCCTGATGAACATGACGAATGCTGGCCATCCTCTCGATAGTATCCCCCGAACCGAAGCGATGAGATCGTGTCTTCATAACCATCATGAAGACAGATCAAAACAAGAAGCAATTTCTGAGAATAAAGTGAAAATTCCTAAAGGGAACAGTTTATATTCAAGGAAAGTCAATAAGTAATAATTTAGATAAAAGGAATCTGATTAAGAGTTCTCTTAATGTAATTGAGTACCCTCAAAAATATCCTAATTCTACTGCAGGCTGTAGTGATACTCTAGTTCGAATACTACTACATAAACTCGACCTGCATGGGCCACCACTAAAAACGTGTCATGATCCGCACCCACTGTGAGGGTACGAGAACGTAACAGTGCCCAGCCTATGCCGCAGTGTCGCCGGTAGAACGCTGTTCTAGGTCATGAACTATAACTAACATAACATGAAATACTCTCCATAAGGAGGCCAACACAGAGGTACAACTCAATCACAATCTATAGATAGAATATGGCACGATAAAATAGATAAAGAAATCCTCAACTGAGGTATAGCATAATGAAATAACAAGTTAACAACTACTAGTCTCAACATCTCTAAATATACAACTCTGAAAATAAGGACAACAACTAAACATGAAAAAGAAAACAATCTAGACTATCTCAACTATGCAATGGGTATCATCCTCAGCAGCTGAATGAACCTCCCCAGGGGTCCAGGTCGCGAGTGTCATCTAGGCAAGCTCCATATTAAGGGGTGCAGGGTTCCTCATCATCCTCTGTAAAATTTTCAACAGGTCCAGTCAGGACGGGAGCAAGCACAATACATCTTACACAGATCATAACAGGTTAGAGTATATAAACATGCAAGAGAGTACGATACATAAAACTGAAAGATAGTACATGATGTAAACAGAGAGAGAACTATAATAGAAATATCTACTATAAATAGAGAGCTACCAGTGACTAGTGATTTAGAGTACAAAGTCGACATGTGAACGGCTTGATTTGCACATGGCTATACTAAAGAGGCGTACATGGCTATACTACTTTAGAATTGTTCACATGACTATTTATACTCCTCCATACCCCAATAAATACACAAGGATACATGGTTTTCACATGAAGCCCATAAATGGGTACACATAAAGTATACATGAGAGCTTATACATGAGTGCACATGAAGTTCACATGGGGGCCCATAAATGGGTGCACATAAAATTCACATGAAGGCTCATAAATGAGTGCACATGAAATATAGGTTATACATGAGATTCATGAGAAACACGACCGAACATGATAGCACATGAGAGTACACGAACGAGCACGAAAAAGCATGTAGCACATGATAAACATGAATAACATGAGAGCGAGGAATACACGATGTACATGAAACACACGACATGATGTATTCGATGCTCTCGAGGGGGATAACATCGCATAAAAGGATCCATATAGTACCAATCCGTGATAATATCGTGATAGCATCAAATAAGGTAAACTAGAGCAGGAATATAATTCTAAGCAAGTTATGAAATGATCAGAGAATGTACTCGCCTGGTATCTGAATGTCTGAAGTAAATGTACTATCCGAGATGAGATACCTGACACCTAGTTAGAGCAACACAAGTCAAGATGTATACAGGGGATGATAATAGTAATCTATAATGCATCTGCATGCTGTCTAGGTCAAACTAGGCTAAAGTCAACACTTGGTCAACTCTAGTCAACTATACTAGTCAAGGCTAGGTCAACTAAGTCAAACGTAACCCAAACAAGTCTAACAAGTCTCACTAGGCCTAACCAAGCCTAGGCTAGCAAGCACACACAATATCTAGGCTATACAAGCCAACTGCACACCTATACTGGCATTCATGCCATATACATAGGCTATAAGCCATAGGTATACACCCGTAGGCTATGTGCCCTGTATATAGGTCATAGGCCATATAGCTATATCATACATATTTACACATTACAATATTATCTAATTTAGTATAGTTCACACACATTTCACACATTTAAAAAATATATTTAATTTAATATAAATAACCACATTAGACATAGGCTACATTATAATATATATATCATATATAGATATATATATATATATATACATATATACATATAGGGAGGAATACATGTGCTTGTGTCAAGGTGTGTGTGTGTGTGTGTGTGTGTGTACATGTGAATAGTAGAGTGTAATATAGTGTGTGGCATGGTGTGTGTGTGTTGAGAGTTTAAGGTAGTGTGTATATGAGGGTGGAGTGAAACATAGAGTGCATGTGACAGTGTCATATGAGGGTGAGGGTGAAGGTGATAGGTGAGGGTACGTCATGTGTTACCACATGACAGTTAGCTAATAGGGTGTAATAGGTTAATAGGTATGTGTCAATGTGAATTAGGATTAGGAAGTGTCACATGTGTGTGTGTGGGCAAGTGTGTGTGGACAGTTAATAAGAATGGAAGAGTGTCCTATAGGAAATAGTATTTCAATATCAGTAATTAGGAGACCAAATTGACAGTCAAATAAACCAATCAATGTGAAACCTATTCTCAGGTTTTCCAGAATTAGGAAGCCAAGTGACAGTTTATATACAGTCCATTCCAAACAAATTCGAGAACCATATTAAATCCTCTAACACAATATAAACTAACATTTAAACCTAATAAACTAATTAATCAATGAGCTAATACAATGCACATGAATTTAGCATAGTATTTTAACATCAAATCTCAGTTTAGAATAGGAATTTAAAATTAGAAATCAAATTCAGTTTAAGGATGGGAATCAATCTCAGGTTTCCAGTTTTTCAGGAATGAGAACCAATGACAGTTTATTAGCTAACAGTTAACTAATTCGAATATCCCCACCCTTGTTAACATCCTAATCTAACATACTAATCCACCCTAGCAGTCTAACAAACATTTAAATGGATTTAAACATGGCTAATAAACTTCAAAATCAGTTTTTAAAGAAAGGGATCAAGTGACAGTTCATTCTAACAACCCAAATTCGAATCCATATCATCCCAAAACCAAATTTTGAATCTAAATCCTAACACTAGACAACAACCTACATTATAGTAAACCATTACACATGAATAAGTAAATTAATATGAAAGTTAAACAGGGATAACAGTTTAAACAATGAATTAATCTTCAGAAATTCTATTTCAGGGAGAAACTGTGTATCAGTCCAGATATTCAGCCCAAATCAATATCGAAAATCCATCACTCTTGACCAAAACCCAATCTAACCTATAAATCCAAACTAAAAGTAGTTCATACACATGTAGGATCAAAATGGCAATTTAAACATCATTTAAAACAGTTTAACATAGAATCAATTTCAGGAAATTCGAAAACAGGGAACACGTATCAGTGACATGAGAAACTTGAAATCGAACATCAAAACCATAATAAAATGCAAGTTAATTGGTCGGTAATTCATTAAACACATGTGCACGTGTCATACGAGTCATTCGTGTTCCACCAAGTGGACACGAACGTGTCCAACACTCACAGACATGTACACGTACAGTACAGCACGCAGCGTCGTGCACGCGTGCACGCATGTCCAGTGCATGACACAGGCCACATGAAGACACGTGGCCGTGCACACGTGTACGCCTAGGGTAGGGGTACGTATCCACGTGCCTAAAACATGTCCCCGTCATGTGTCATGTCGGTTTTTAAGCCGTATCAGGGCATGAATTTGCGCGTGCACAGTCCGCGCACGCGACCAGTACGGCCAGTGCGAGGAGGAAAACTCCTGGCATACGCAACCATATCAACCCAAACTTTGGGAGGATGGTGGCAGACAGTGCCCCATCATGCTCACCAATTTTGGCGTGTCCACGTGTCCTGTGTTGGGAGTTCTCAGCCCTGAGATGCAGGACACAGTGTACGTGCGTGCACAACGTGTCCAAGTCAAAATTTTGACACAACAAGACCCCAAAGTACCTAACACTCTTTACAAAAATTAATAAACACACCTTGATCTAGGATTCTATTCAAGTAGATTTGCAAAAACAGCAAATCAAATTGGTTCGGGCATTTCGTCGAACACCTAGCCTATAGGTTCGATACGTGTCCGATACGGACACGTAACCTAATGCAAATGACACAAAATTCCTACAGTAGCTAGGGGACACCTATTCCTAAGCCATCATGCACTAAAATCAGGATTAAAACATAATTTGAGGGAGTTTACCTATGTGTGTCAATCCTCCAAGAAAGCCCCAATGGAAAGATTCTAAATGCCAACTCGAAAGCTCCAAATGAACCCAAAACTGAGATTAACCTGCAGAAATAATAAACAACCAGGAATTAGGTCCTAACGCAAAAGACTAGGATTAAAAAGGAATTAAAATAAATTTATGGGAATTTTTGGGAAGCGAGAAAAATACCTTTTCTTCAAAACTAGGTCAAGCTCTAAAAGAGGCAAGAACTCCTCAACATGACATTAAATAGGGAGAGGCTCTCATATGGTTGGTCATAAGTTGCAAAATTAGGGTTAAGGTTTCCTAAATTGGCTCATGGGCTTAAGTCCTAATCATTTAAGTCATTAAGTCATAAGCCATTCCATAAACCATAAGTCATGACTTAAATTCACTAAACCAAATCCCCTCATTCTAAAACTAATCTCTAATGACTAAAATGGTTATCTCAAGTTAGTCTAGAGTTACCATAGCTAGGGTTAGGTTCCAAGCTAGTCTACTAGTCTCAACAAGTCAAAGTCAACCTAGAATTCACTAATTCAATAAATTAACCAATAATTTCTAATAAGCCAAAATGACCAAATTACCCCTAGGCTAAAAATGATAAATAAATATCTCTAATCACTTGGTTAGGCTCTAGGTCAGACAGTCTCTCGGGTTTCACTAGCAGCACATCAAAATCATAAGTCATAACTTAAAACAGTTTTCAAATAGTTCAAAAATGATTAAAATTTACCAAGAATCATAATATAAAATAAATAACAATAATAATAATTATAATTGTAAAATTTCAAAATTATCCTCATCTGGAAAACTGGGTGTTACATAAGGACCCATCCAAACAGAGCCGCATAAGGATCCGTCTAAACAGAGCCGCATGAACTCTTTTAAATATTTTCTGGTCATCTTCTGACTTTGTTTCCTTTGTCCTTCTTTCATTGAATTTGCCAGTTAATGCTGCGGGAGAACCTCTGGTGGGTCGCGCCCAATCTACTATGGGTTATAGGTATGACCACATAGTCGAGTATATGGTGAACCAGTTTCCAAAAGACGAACCATTGAAGAGGCTGGATGACATTAAAAAGCATCCCTTCTTCTTTATTTCGGGGATGATGAACTCAGGGCTACTGGAGGGCAAATACTTGAAGCCTGCGTTCCTCTTCGGGGATGCCTTGACTGTGAAGAACTCCCAAGTTCTGGATGTATCTGAGAGCTAGAGTTTTACTTCTGACGGGATGGCGATCCATATTCCTCTAATAGAGCATCACTTCCCACTATCATGGTTCAACATGTTGCCTATGACCAGGAAGATGGAGGATTCCTTGACTCTGACCCGGAGCGGAATGATTGTGGGCAAAATTCACTACAATAATAATATACGGTCAGTGTACGCAGGCAGGGTACCAGTCAGTCGATACATGATGGGGTTGGCCCCGGGTAGTTTTTTGAATGTGTAGGGTCCCAATTTTACGTTCTCTGAAGATGACACTTTAATAAACCAACTTACTCGGAAGGGGTCCTATCCTGTTGGCTGAATGTCGCTACCGAATTGGATACCCCATCTCCCTTCGTAGACCAACCTGTCTACGTGGATCGTGCGAAGTTACGAGACTCTCCTGCACGATATTGGACTCTACCATGCCATTCGGGGCACCAGCTAAACAAGAAATTGTTCATGGCTTTGCTGGAAATGTACAACTACCGCATGGGGACTTTCTTTACACCCGCGGGGGAAATGGGGCTTGCTCTGCACGAGATGCATGCAGTCTCCAAGCTGCCTTGGGGAGATAAAGTTTTTGAAGTGTATACTCCGATGAACGAAGAGTTCGAGGATCTGGAGCAACGGTTCCCGGACTTCATAGCTGTCTATCAGGAACTACTGTGTCATCACAGTACATGCCACCAGATATCCATCAAGAAGGATGACAGCTCGGAAGGGAACCTTTCCCATACTAAGTCCTGGCGCACCTACCTTTTTAAGCTAGATGCCTCAGGCCGGGTTTCTCCTCGCAGTCCTCAAACCCACGAGGAAATACAGAGCCAAGTGTCGTCGGCCAAGAGATCGAGGGCCACAGGCGACAGAATTAGGAGTAAAACTGACTCCTTTAGCTATTTTTACCAGGCTACCGAGCCGATGTCTGAGAAGGCTCTTCTGGCGGGATTCCTGATGGTCTGGCTGCGAAATTGCGTAGTCTCGGGAGGGGCTGGTTCCATTTAGAGAATCAGCCATAATTTCATCCTCCATGCTGTGAAGTTGGTCTTCGGAGTCAGGCTAGCTCTACTCCCGGCAATGGTGTGCAGTATACACCTTGGCTTTCACACTTTTACGTCCAAGGTCATCGCCCATGATGCGACGAAGGACCTTGAACGTGTTAAACTGCCTTACCACTATTTGATGGGGTGGTTGCTGATGCATTGCCGGTCTTTAATGAGGCCTGGCCCCGAAGATTGCTTGACTGCAGATGACATCTTCATCTTCCAATATTGTCGTATGCCTTAGGATTGTGAGACTATGCGCGCTTGTAGGACGGCGCTGTCAAGGGTGGACAGATACAATTTTTTCGTATCTGTTCCTCGATTTACTGCTGAGGAAATAAGGCTGTACATCTGGATGGTATTGGGCCTCCCTACTTCTTAGATGGCAAAATGCTTCTCTGGTTGCACAACATTCACCCTTCTCACTTGGTATACCGCAACCGCAACGCTGTTTACTTGGAGCCTTACTTGTCCAGTAGGTTCGCCTGACGGTTTGGGTATAGCCAGCTTTTCCTGGACAGTCCCAGCTCTTGCCTGGGTTTTGAAGGCAGCATCCTCGATGGCATCAGGGCCTAGCATTATTATAATGCGGTTCACACCCGTACTAGCTTCTCGATTCCTGATACTGGGGATTTAGGAGAGATCTAGTACTTGGCGGCTCTCTAACACGTCATGGCGAACAAGCCTCCTGTTGGCTTTGACCCGAGTACCAGCTTCATTGTTGGTACCGACTTGGAGGAGAAACCCAAGGGGTCTAAGGCGAGGAAGAAGCGAAAGAACACAGTTGCTGTGTTGGACTCGGAGTCTGCCAACGCGGACGAAGAGGATGATGAGCATAAACATGATCCCGACAACTCTCTCCCTCCTGCAGATGAGGTGGTGGCGGATCAGTCGCCCGTTGTGCCGAGCTCTTCCCGAAAGCGAAACAGGCCTGAGTTTGCTAGTGGCGGCAGAACCTACTCCGTGAAACGGGCTACGGTTAGGCCTCATCGGCTGCTCATTACAGAGAGAGACGAGGATATGGGCACCATTTCAGAGGTGAATTGAATTACAACCATCTTCTTCTTTAGCTCTTCCTTTTCCTGGACTACGATCTAATCATTTTCTTTTCTCTGTAGACATCAGAAGAGTCAGACTCTCGAGAGTCGACCGCTATTTCTGAAGTCAATCCAGCCATGACCACTTTGATTAGTGACATGTGCGCTGAGATTATTTTTGTCGGAGCTCTCTCGACGGCGGCTGAGGAGTCTCACGTTGTTGAGGTCTCGACCCAGGGCGACGTGGGCTCCGCTGAACCCATCCCCGAGACTGCTGAACTTCAGCAGGGTGACGCTGACCCAGTTGTATCTCCTTTCGGGACGGCTGGGGCAGAGGAACCAGCTGAATTTGGCTCGGATGTCACTTGCGAAGAGATTACGGCGGCTGTGAGCGAACCTCAGCCTTCGCAACTCTCCCCTGGTAAGATAAGCCAACTCTTGACTAGTAAGGAGGCTCATTCGCTCTATCATTACATCCTTTGGATTAAGCTGATTGATGGTTGCTCTGGATATACTGGTCCTGCTCCTTCACTGCCAATGATGGACATTACCAGGAGAGAATTCGCTAGAGGGGATCTGGCGGAAGGGAGTATGCCTCCTCCCCCTCCAACTTATATTGAAGGACCTCCCGTTGAATCAAGCTCGGGAGGACAAGTGGCAGAACGGCCGGAGCAGGGAGAATTGGTCCCTGCACCCTCATCTATTCATGTGGCTCCAGAGGTCGACCTCTCTGCCCTGCCGAGTCTCCAAATTCTTTGGGCTGCGAAAGAAGAATTGGTCGCTATTCAAGCATCCTTTCGCTCAAAATTTGTTTTCCTCAGGACAGGGGCATCAAGTTCTGTTGTGTCTTCTTCGACTCTGCCAGCCACTCTCCCTTTGACGCCATCTTCTTCGGAAGTACTGGATGAATCATCAAGGGATGTCGTTGACAGTTTCTACCGTCACCTGAGGCGAGGAGTCGAAGCTGCTGTGGAGAGGGGGATCTCTTTTGCCCTAGCCCGTCAATGCGCTTGTGGCCAGATTAAAATTCTTAGAACCCTTCCTGGTGGGGCGGAGGTAGTTGAGCTTCTGGAGCCTAAATTGCTAGAGGCGGATCGACTTGTGGCCCAGTTTCAAGTACTGCAAAAAGTTGATCTGTCTTCAGCGATAGATCAGGAGCGGGCCTTCCTCATCACTGTCGTGGAGAAGGTACAGACCGCAGAAGATGCGTCTAAGCCGGTTATCATAAAGGACCTCGACGATCTGTCTATTCAGTACAATCAGCTGAGCCGCAGGAGCGAGGATTGTGCTGCTCGAGAGGCGGCTGCCTCTCGCGGAATAACCGATACGAGGGAGCAGATCCTCGAGCTCCAGAGGAAGCTGGCTTTCTTGGAATCTGAGCTCGAGGCCTTCCGCACGGATAAAGAGTTAATCGTTCAGGAGGCCAAAAAGGTCACCCGAGCTTCTGCTGGCCTGAAGCGTGCTCTGAAGAGACTCGAAGATGGCTGGCAGGCCCACGCGCATCTGGAGGATGCAGAGCGGCTGGCTCAGGAGGCCAAGCGTCGGGCCAAGCTGCGATTTGAACGGTCGATCGCCGTGCTGAGGGACCGTCTAAGAGAGTTATGTATCGCCGAACCATAGTCGGCTTTTTCTTTTCCTTCTCTCTTTTTGTTTCTTTATTTTTTTGGCAGGGACGTGGTCCCAAAATGTAGTACTTTCTGATTTAAATAAATGACTTTGTTTGCATCAACTTTTATCTTTTGTGCTTGTACTGCATCTTTGGTATTATGTGTTTGCCCTACTGGGGGACTATTTGTGGACCTATTACCCTTGGCATACCTTAGTTATAGGTATTGATAATAAGTTTGATTAGGGATACCTAGAACGATTCCACGGTAAGGTAGCCATGGAAGTTCTTGGTATCAAACGAAAGGATGGCATAGGACTGCTGGGCCCAGAGGCATGATAAGAAAGGAGCTGCATGTACTAGAGGACTTAGTACAAGATTTGTGGTCACAGAGGACATTTGTGGTCAACAGAGGACATTTGTGGACCTATTATCACTACAACAAAAAACCCTTTTAATGACGGCTAAAAAGCGTCATTAATGACGAACCATGACGCTTTTTTTTTCCACGTCAACCGTTATGAAAACGGGTGTTATAAATGTTTTTTAAAAGCGTCATAAAATAACCGTCATGAATAGTTTCTATAAAAGCGTTATGAATAGTTAATATATAGTGCACAATTCAGAACAATTTTAAAAAGTCATGAATAGATAATATGTATAGGCTCAATGCAGCACATTTATAACACTTTATACTATTCAAATTAGCACATTTATAATGCTCTATACTGCACAGTATATATTACATTCCAAAAACTTAACATTATATATCACCATCTTTATTACATTTCTCAAAATAGAGTACATATCAACATCTTCATTACATTGAATATCCAAATACAGATTGTACCCAGAAAATAGAAATAAATCTCATTTTTGCTAACCAAATTATTAGAAATATTTACTTAAGTAGATTCTGATCATGGATCTTCTCTCTGCAATCTCTTGATGATATCTGGAGTCCCAAAGAGAAGTAGTGTCGCAGCTGAGCGATCTGAAGGAGCAGCCAAATCATCATTGCCAAAAAAATTCTTGTTCTTCTTCTTTTCCTTGACTGCACTGACCTTGACTGCCAATTCTCCAATAGCCCAACAAGCATTATTTGCTACTGATGCAGCCTCCTTACACTGACTTGGGTTCTGAAATAAAATATAAAGAGATCATAAATCTACATGGACAGTTACATTTTAAATAACATAGTACAAATACAAAGAGATCATAAATCTACAGAACCAAGCAACCAAGGATCAGAAGATAACATAGAAACATGTATGACAATATGAATTGAAGAACCAAACACCTTTGCCAATTGCTGAGTCTGGATAATATTGATGCATCTCTGAAATACTGGCTCAGTAAACTGAGAAAATCCTGGGCCTAAAGCCTGAAATACATAAGCAAAATGAGAGCAAGAAATGATTAATTGGTCTTTCAAAGACAACTGGACAAGCAATTACACCATCCAAATCATAAAATCTATGAGATATATGGAAATGATTGTAAGAAATGAATGGTAAAAGAATAGTGTCAAACAAGGCACTCATTATGTTAGAACTACAATCAACTCCCTGTCAGAGAAATCACATAAAGGTATAATGTGGTCTAAGAGGAAGAAAGCATTAGGTATGTTCACATATAAATATTTTTTTACATCCAGGACAACGTTCAAATCAAAATATTGTGGTGTGATAGGGACTTGAGGCATGAAAAAATGAAAATGCTCAAAAGGAACCTGGTGTCGGTCCTCCGTGCGCCTCCGAGTTCGGCGGCCACCGCGAATTCGCCAACGCCTGATCAAAGCTTTCAGAAGAAAATGATGGCCAGGAGTGGCGTTCATGTCCTCAATCAAAACAAACCCATTTTTCCTTTTAAAACAAAAACTATCAGTGGGCTGAAAAAAATCCATAACAAATTCAATGAGACTGTAATCGGAAAGACAGAAGGGCTCACATTGATGGGTCGAGATAGTGTTGAGAGAACTCGTCTCCGCCGGAGCTTGGCTTCTGCAAGGGGGCGCCCAAAAATGGTCCCGGCGACAAGTGGAATATATCAAATTTGATCAAATTGAAATTTATCCAGGGAAAAAAAATATTGCTGGATACAACAATATCATACAAATGTTCACAGAATTTTATCGGTTTAAAAAATATTCATCTATATGGATATAACAGAGTAGTAGGAAAAAAAACAAATAGTAATTGGGCTCTAATAGAAAAATAAAGCATAAGCATACCATTGTCAGTCTCAACCTCACATTGGTAACAGAGATATAGTAAGGCGCTCAGCAGCAATATATACGAAAGAGGGGCATATGGCAAACTTACGAACCGTATGATTCTAACCGAAAGCCCAAAGTACTCTAGAATCAAACCTTGCGCAGGTGCGGGCTTGGAGGGGAGCTCGCTGCTTGCGGCCTTCGAGGACTCCTCCGAGAGATGAACCTGAGCGAAATCAGCCTCCTTCGGGAACAAACCGAATTTATTATTTGGTTCGATTTCGGTTTTGGCTTATTCGGTTCGATTTCGGTTTTGAATTTTTAGAATTTCGGTTTATTCAGTTTTGACTAATTCGGTTTGGTTGAAACCGAATAGACGGAACGCTCACCCCTACATATATTTATCCATAAACAAGACATGTAATCGTGTAAGTAACATACCGCGGGCGGCGCTGAAGCAGCAGGTAGCTGGTAATCTATTGCAGGCGTAATAATGACAGACAAATCAATAATTATTGCACCCTGTGTCAAAATAACAATAGTGAGAAGTGGAAGGAGGCATTCTACTTCAAGAGAGGGTGCCCTTCAACGAAACATTAATGTTTCCTTCATGAAAGATATCTATAAACGATAGATAGCAAGGTTGGTAGCAAAAAGAGAAACATAAAACCATTTAGAAATATTTTACCTATTTTTGTCAGAGTTTCCCAAAATAAAATTATCAGAACTTTGTTGCTTGCAAGAAAAGTCCAAACAAATTAATATAGAGATAGAAACAAAAACAAATTGTCAGCATTCTCAAGTCACAACATGATATGTTACAGAAACCTAATGGAAGAAGGATTCTAAAAGATGAACGATACAAGGTTAAAACTTTATTGGATAGAGATCATTGATTAGGAACACACCGAGAGAAGAAGCGCAGTTTCAGCTCCTTGAGAATCTTTGAAGGTGACATATGCAACTTGAGACCACTCGTCCCCACTGCCACGATAGTAACGTAAAAGCTTAGTCTGCACTAATCACAGGATACAAGTACAAATACTGTGCTAGATGGTAGAAGTACAAAACCTTTGCATCTCAACATATTCGATGTCACCAGAGAAGGAAAAGAACTCCTTAATATCTTGTTCGAATGCACCAAGGGAAATATTGCTGACCTTCACTGTCCTGACCTACAAATTTAGAGGAACAAGTACGCAGTCAGATTGTGCGATTACCAGCCTAATCCGTAATAATGTTAATAAAACTAAAAAAAAAGCCTATTTCATATTTGCATTTCATAGCAATCGCAAAAGTGCTACTATAGCACGTTAGAACATTTCAAATGGAATCAGCAAGAACTATGAGTATGTCAAACATATTTATTTTACAGAAGTCAACAATCGGAGGCTCTGCTAAGTGCTAATGATGATGGCACAAGGGATGAAAGGATCTCATTGAAAGCAAGTCTGCTAAAAAAAACCAATTTATCTGCAAATGCTAGCACTTGGAGAACCAGTACAACAGACATCCCATAAAAGAGCATAAACCTTGGAAGAGAATGCTCGGAGATCTAGTGGGCATTAAGAACCGACCGAAAGAAATAGAGAGAGTAGATACCTAGATGAGGTTTGTGATCCAGCGTCGATGCCGATGTGTCTCCGTGCCGAGGACAACCCCGACCGGATCCCGAGCCCACGCCTTCCCGAGCCCTCCTCCTACTCCACTTCCTGTTCTCGACCGAGCGTCGTCCCGCTCATCATGAGCACCGACCTCCCCGATCTTCTGAACCCGAAGCCACAACGCTTGGACGACCTCGACCCACCACATCGTTCCCGCTGCCGCCGCTTCTGTCGACGAGCGAGGGGTTGGGAGAATAGGGCTTAGGGTTCGTGGGAGGAGGGGTTAGGGGCATAGGGCTTAGAGTGAGACCTAGAGCTAGGGTTTAGAGTCAGACCTAGAGTTAGGGTTTGTGGGAGATTGAAAGGAGAAGATGGGAAATTTTAGGGTTTGGGGAGAGGTGGGAAGAGGGGGCAGAAGGAGAGCAAGGAGAACGAGAGTTCTTCTGAGTAAAATCAGTGGAGGGGATGGAATATATTACAGAAAGTTTATTACAAGTTTGCCACCGCTCTAAACTATTAATAACGCTTTGTTTAATAAACGTTATAAAAAGCCCAGAATTAGCCCAAGCCGTCATAGAAAAAAGGTATTTTTCAACTTGATAACGCTTATGTATCAGCCATCATTAAAACTCCTTGTCGAGCATCATTAATAGGTCTTTTTGTTGTAGTGTATCCTTGGCATACCTTGGTTGCAGATACAGATATTAAGTTTGATAGATATACCTAGAACGATTCCGTGGTGAGATGGACGTAGAAGTTCTTGGTATTGGGCGAAAGAACGCCATGGAACAGCTGGGTTCCGAAGGCATATGATAATGAGAAAAGAGGTGCATGTATTAGGAGATCTAGTACAACATTTATGGTCAACAGCGGACACTTGTGGTCAACTGAGGACATCTGGTCAATTGAGGACATTTGTGGTCAACAGAGGACATTTGTGGGCCTATTATCCTAGGCGTACCCTGGGTTTTTTTTTGGGTAGGGATAATAAGTCGAAGGAAAACCGACATACTTACTCAGAGGTAATGAGGACGTGGCAAGTATGGGGGTTTTGCCGCGAGGTCTTCCTGCTCAGAGGTAATGAGGACGTGGCAGGAGTGGACTTAGCAGAGGATACATAGAACAACTCAGAGGTAATGTGGATGTGGAAGTTCTATGCAGGGGGTGGTTTGTTTTTGATGGAAGTGAAACAACTCAGGGGTGACATCGACGTGGCTGTTTCAAAAAATTTGTGGATCTGTTACCCTTTTTATGCACTGAAAGTGCGGGCAGTAGATCATGAAGGAAATGCTCTTTTAGGGAGGAAGTTCAAAGGTATGATCATACGTGACTTACTACCCAAAAGATACGATATAGATTCATCTAGAGTGACCAGAGTGTAAGTTCAGCGATACCTGCGGGTACATAACTCAACAATCTAGGAAATTTGGAGTCAGAATATAAGTTCAGCGGTACCAGAGGGTACATAACTCAACAATCTGGGAGATTTGGGGGATATCGTTTTAGATATAATACTTCTTCAGGAACTTGCCGTTGATGGGAAACATGAGCAAGTCTCCATTTTGTTTTGCGAGACGGTAAGAACCACTGGAGAATACAGCCTCGATGACAAATGGGCCTTCCCGCTTTGGCTGGAATTTGCCGATGGTTTTGTGAGTTATAACCATCAGCCTCCGAACTGCCAGAACGATATCGCCCACTTGGAATGTTCTTATTTTAACTTTCTTGTTAAAAGCTTCCGAGATACGTGCTTGGTACAGCTCGATTTGTTGTTGAGCTAACAGGATCTTCTCATCAAGAGCCTCCAACTCTTGTAACCGGCGATGGTGATTATCATCCGTTGTCAATCGATAGGTAAGGGCAATGCAGAGTGAAGGGATTTGAGTCTCCAATGGAAGAACTGCCTCACTCCCGTTTACCAAAGAGAATGGTGTGTTCCCAGTGGCCGTCCGGACTGTAGTACGGTATGCCCATAAGCATTCACCAAGCATCTCATTCCAGTCGTGTTAGTTGGAATACACAAACTTCTTGAGCAGCTTGATTATAGTTTTATTGAATGCTTCTACCAACCCATTTGCTGCCGGATTGTACGACATTGAAGCAATATTCTGGATTCGGTATTTGTCGAGAACCGATAGAAGGCGTGGCTTATGAACTGCGGACCATTATCGTGGATGATCCTTCGGGGCAGTCCGAAGCGATAGATGACGTGATGCTTGAGGGAGCTGATCACGTTTGAAGTCTTCACTTCTGCCAGCAAAATAGCCTCCGCCTATTTGGAGAAGTAATCTATGATTGCGAGTATGAAGCGGTGCCTTCGAGACGAAGGTAGAGTGATCGGACCAATGATGTCCATTCCCCATCCTTCAAATGGCCAGGATGCCACCGTCGGATGTAGAAACTCGGATGGCTAGTGAATGAAATCTGCATGGACTTGGCAGGCCTTGCACTTTCTTGCGTAGTCTATCGTATCTGCTACCATCGTAGGCCAGTAGTAGCCCATTCGGCGAAGGCGGTCTTGTAGTTTTGGGCCAGACTGATGGGCCCTGCAGACGCCGTCATGTACTTCACGTACGGCTTCTTTGGCTTCTGTATTTGACAGACACCCATGTAGTAATCCATCGTATGATCGCCGATATAACATTTTCGTCTCTGTATCGTAGAAGAATCTGAGGGAACGTCTTCTGATAGAGGTGGCTTCTTTCGGGTTCTCCGGTAAGATGCCATAAACTGTAAATTTGATAAATAGTAGCCTCCAATCCTGTGTCTCGTCGACCGTCATGGCAGAATAGCTCCCAGCAAATTAGACGGTGTTCTTGGGACTGACCAACTCGTGGCCTATTACGTCCACCAAATGATGAGTATATTTTAGGACCGCTAGGGAAGCGGCCAGTCCTGCTAAGGCATCAGCTTCAATGTTTCGGAGTCTCGGAACATGTTCTACGAAGAACCCTTCATATGACGAAATGATGTTGATCGCTATTTGGTTGTAGGGGATCATATTTTTATGGCAAACTTCGTATGAACCTCGGATCTGATTGACGATTAACTGCGAATCGCCGTATGCTTTAAGATACTCTACCCCCAACTCCTTTGTAAGTCGGAGGCCAATGACCAAAGCATTGTACTCGGCCACATTGTTTGAACAGGGCTCCGTGAGGGAATAAACCCGATTGATCATCAGTCTGGAGGGAGAAATTAGAACCACTCCGACTCCAGCGATGATGTTGCCCTTGGGCCCAGTTCTGGAAGCGTCGTCGAAGAACATTCGCCATACGGCATCATGAGAGGCCACATTTGAATTGGCGACCTCATCTGGAATCTCTTCGACTATTCTGGTTGACTATGAACCTGGATGAGCTGCTAAAAAGTCTGCCAGAACTTGACCTTTAACAGCCTTCTGCAGGACGAAGATCATGTGGTAGGGAGACAATAATATCGCCCAGGTAGCGAGGCGAGAGCTGAGTGCACCTGGCTTGGTTATAAGGACCCTGAGGGGGTTGACTCTTCATACGACATGGATAGTTTGTCCCGTGACGTAGTGTCGCATCTTCTGAATGGTGAATACCAGAGCAAGGCACTCCTTCTCTACGATAGTGTATCGATGCTCAGGCCCCATCATCATCTGGCTGAGGTAATATATAGCTTGCTCATAGCCTGCACCATTATTTTATGCTAGTAAAGCACCGAGAGAATGCTCCATTGCTCGCAAATAGAGCAGGAATAGTTTTCCAGCAACCGAGGCCACCAGGACTGGAGGGTTCGACAGATATTCTTTGATACTGTCGAAGGCGTGCTGGCATTCTTCATCACAAACGAACGAAATGCCCTTCTTCATAAGGTGGGTGAATGGCTGACATTGTCTGGAGAAGATAGAGATAAACCTTCTGATGTAAGCTAGCATCCCTTGAAGGCCTCGATGTCACTACCACATTCCAGTTTGAGGGTATTTTTGTCATTTTTGGGTTATTTGAATTTATTAGAATTTATTTGAATTTATGGGAATTTTTAGGATTTATTTTAGAATTATTTGAATGAAGGTTGACTAGGTTGACTTTGACTAGCTTTGACTTGGTAACCTAACCCTAGTTGAGTTTGGACTTGGTTAGATTATGAGACCCTAGGTTAAGTTAAGTTAACTATACTCTAGTTATTAGAATCAATTAGGAATATAGAGATTATAATAGAAAGCTTTTGACCACAAGTAATGACTTGTGATTTTTGAAACATTGATTAATGACTAAGCCCAACCCACTAGCAACCCTAACCCAAGCCCATACTTGGCCGGCCACTTAACCCATCCTTGGGATTCCCCCTACAAATATTCTCCTAGAAATTAGGGCTAGCCTCTTTAGGAAGAGCAAGTTTTAGAAAAAGGTATTTTCTCAACTTCAATAATCCATAGAAATTCCATTTTAGCTCTTTTTTCCCTCAAACAAATTGCAATAGGTTTTAAATGAAGTGTTCCTGATGTTGTTATATGTTCTTCTCAGATTTATACCAATTTGGAGAAGTTTGCTAGCAAGAGGAAAACCCCCATTTGAGGCATTTCTTGCATTTGGTCACCTATAGGTAAATCTATATAAACTTTATTATACTCTGAATTTCTTTGCATGGAGACCTAGATCTAGGTGTCCCCTAGCTAACCCTAAATTTTCGTGTCATTTTGGACCCATTTCGTGTCCGTATCGGACACGTATCCGACCTAGGTCTAAGTGTTTGATGAAATGCCCCAATGGGCATTTCGTATTGATTTTTGATTTGTGTTTAAATAGGAATTTTTGTTTTGATGTCGTTTACACGTTTTTGGGGGACTGAGGTAATTTTGGTCTTGTGTCGTGTCTGTTTGGACACAGGGACACATCCGTACGCACTCGGGACTACACTGTCCTGCTGTTCGGGGGCTGCACCGGACACGACACGCGACCACTGGACACGAGACTCGACACACACCAGGGGGCACTGACCGACACGCCACGTGTCATGTTTCAGACGACCACGTGGCATGTCAAGAGGGTTATCAATGTCGCACTGATTTGTCACTTTACAGTGCACACGAGAAATCGAGCACTAATACGCTATTCGTATTCATGCTGGACACATCGAGGACATGAATCAGGGTGTCCTAGTCCTAGCCCTAGTCCTACTCAACACTGGGACACGAGTGCGAGACTCATTGAGTCGTGTCCTGCCTGCACGACTCCGTGTCCTGCCCGCACGAGACTGCCCTGTTAGTTAATACTGGTGGGTGTCACTTTCTGTTTGGACACGTTTGTGTCCACTTGGGTGGACACAAACACATTGTATGACATGTACACAAACCCTAGAATTATTACCAACCATTAACTTTGCAGTTTAATTAATTTTGAATTACATATTTTCCCATTTCCCCAATTTTCTGAAACATATGTATTTTTCTGTATTTTTCCAGTTTTCCATTCCGAATATTGGCAGCAATTTAAACCTAATTTATACTGTTAATGATTAGTTTAAGTCTCTAAAATGGTTCTTCTACATGTTATCTATCTATGGGTCAAATTTGGGTAATTTTGGTTTGGTTTTGAATACAAAAATGGGGGTTTGTATCTGTGGACTGAACTGTCAAATATATGAACTATTTTGTGAGTATTGAAATGGTTTCCTTTCCTTTCTATTATTCTAACTGAACTGAATAACTGAAATTGATGTTGTTTAGTTATTTTCAGCAATATGAAAACCTGGGTTTTGATTCAACTTGTGAACTGAGATTGATTTGGGTTGTTTTGGGTTGATAGCTTGATTCTGTCAAGTGATTCGAATTCCTATAACTGAGGGTTATGTGAATGTTTGAAATTACCTTGTTGAACTGTCAAGATAATTGGCTTCTCATTTTTGAACACTATTTCCAGCTCAATGTTCACTGTTTTGTAGTCCATATTGGACTGTACACACACTCACACTGTTTCAGTGATGCCCTTCCATTCTTTTCCTGTCATACTGATTTCAAATCATGTAAACATAGACACATAACAGCAAAACCAGAGAACTCTCTCACCCTTCACACCCTCATGCTAACACACACATGTCACTCTCTTATTCACCTATGACAGGACACTCTAACACACTTGTCACTCACTCTCATGTTTCTGTACACACACAGGCCTGTTAGCTCACTGTTTTCATGTACCCTGTCACGACCCGCACCCACTGTTAGGGTACGAGAACGTAACAACGTCCAGCCTACGCCGCAGTGTCGGCGGTAGAACGCTGTCCTAGGTCAATCATCTATCAATATCAAGTACCTGTACAGTTTATACTCTCCGAACGGAGGTGACATAACAATATACATCTCAATCACATCTAGGGTAGAAGAACGAAAGACAGACAGATAGATAGATAGTAACTCAAGAGAACAGTATCATAGATGAATAAGTCTAAGTGTCTAGTACAACACAATATCCAGAACTGACAACTCATAATACAAAAGTCTAAGAGTCTATACATCTCCACATCTCAAAATACAACACAGAAAGTGAGACAAAATGTAAATATAGAAAGACTGCCTAGACTAAACTGATCTAGACTACTGGAACAACATCCTCAGCTGCAGGTGGAACCTGCTGAGGGTCCACAACATAAGTATCATCTAGTCCTGCTCCATAATAGGTAGACACCAGGGCCTCATCCTCATCCTCTGTAATATTTTCAACAGGTCCAATCAGGACGGGAACGAGCACAAAACATCTCACACAGTGCATATCATGTTAGGAAATACGATACAGGCAATAGAGTAAGATACATGAACTGCTAAAAGGAAATATACGCTGTAAAAGAGATAGCTGTAATGAAATATCTACTGTATATAGAGAACTATAAGTGACTAGTGATGTAGAGCACAAGATAGGCATGTGAATGGCTAGAATTTGCACATGATTACACTACTGAGTTTGCACATGATTACACTACTTTGGAATTATTCACATGACCACTTCTACTCCCCCGTACCCCAATCAATACACAAGGATCTATACAGGTTACGTTATTGTACATGATATCACATGGGGCCCATGAAAGGGTGCACATGATAGTATACATGAGAGCTCAGTAAACATGAGAGTACATGATCACATGAGTGTACATGAATAATGAAAGCATGGGTGTACATGATGATAGTGAAACACACATAACATGAAGTACCCGATGCTCCCGAGGGGGATAACATCTCATGTAAAGATCCATATAGTACCAATCCGTGTTACAATGTGACAGCAACAAGTAAAGTAATCTAGAGCGAGAAGTAAAGCCTGAACAAGTATGAAACGGTCAGAAAATGTACTCGCCTGATAACTGAATGTCTGAAGAGGATGTACTGCCTGAGGAGAGGTGTAGGGCTCCTAATCAGAGCAATACAAGTCACAATGTATCCACAATGGTAAAAATAAAGTATACAATGCACACTACATGATTCTAGGTCAATCTGGTCAAAAGTCAACTCTTGGTCAACTCTAATAGTCAAACTAGGTCACAGGAAGTCACACTAAGTCAAATGAGGTTAAACAAGATCAAACAAGGTCAAACAAGTTAAGTTATCTAGGGTTTAGTCAATCAATGGTCAGACTAGTCAAATACTAGTCAATATGGTCAAGCTAGGTCAATCTAGACTATCTAAGGTACTACACCACAAGGTTAAGGTATAACCAATACCTATACAAGTATACCACATATAAATACATATATATATAATACCAACCTTAATCCTATATTCAAGCTAATCCCATATTCCAATCTCAAGTCATGACTCAACTCTAAGTATCTAACTTAACCCCATACATATCTTATCTACATAGGTCTTCCACAAAACCCAAGTCACAATAATATACTTATATATAGGTCAAACCTAAACCAACTAGTTAATAGCCTATGGTTTAGTCAAATCTTAGTCAATAAGTCCTTCTATGTTCATCCAAGCCATTTCTAGGTAAATTTGGTCATGGTTGACCCATAGTTGACTTTGGTCAACAATGGTCAATTATCTAGTCAAGGCTAGGTCAATACTAGTTAAACTAGTTAGGGTTTAGTCAAACTAGTCAAACTAGTTATTTTAGGTCATTCCTAGTCATTTCTAGGTTAACTAGGTCAACTTTGACCTAAGGTTGACTTTGGTCAACCCTTAGTCAACAAGGGTTTCTAGTAGGGTTTTGGCCTTTAGGGTTAACCCCAGCCATAGGCCAATAACCTTGGCCATAGGCCATAGCCTTGGTTTCCACATAAACCTATAACTAAAAGTCTCATATATATATATATCTATACATATAGTCATACACTATTTAACCTACTACCCACATGCCCATATATGAATATCATATATAATACAACCATATGTATATAATACACTACATATACATATAGAGACCTAATACAATATACATATACTATACATATATTACATATATATATATATATAGAGGGAAGGGAAGAGAGAGAGAGAGAGAGACAGTGAGACAGTGAGAGAGAGAGGGACAGTGAGAGAGGGCTGGACAGTAGGGGAATGGGGGGTTCCTGATTTCTGGAACCAAAGTCCAGCCCCCAATTACACACACACACATTCATATATACATATATGTATATATATACATAACTATACGTACACACAACCAATTAGCCCCAAATTTCACCCACACTCACATATACATATATACTACGTATTTACATACTAAAATACATTAATACAATGGATTAAAACAGATCAAAATAGGTTTGAAATTCGATTTCTGCAAAACTGGAAAATCCTAAACCTGGAACTAAAGGCTGTGCATAGGTAACTAGGGAAATCCCGATTTCACACGAAAAACGAGCTAAGGCTCGAATATCTAGGTTGGTAACTGACACCCCATAGATACCCTAGTGTCCTAGGTGCCTGACACGACACTATGACACAGTTTCACGTGTCCAAATCTCACAAAAACCACACTCGGGTAAATTCCTGATACACCCACGCGTGCACAGCGTCGTGCACGCGTGCAGTTCACTCTAGGACACGACACACGTGTCCATGTGTCTCGTGCTCGTGGGGGAAAGTTCGCCTAGGGGTCTACTAGGTGTCCACTAACCTGATTCGTGTCCAAGTGTGTCCGTGTCCGAGATACGAGCACGTATCAGTAGCTCTGATACGTGTGTGCGCAGTATAGTGTAGGGTCATTGCGAGTGTGATTTCTCACTCGACACGACACCAACGTGTCTGAAACTTTGGGAGGGGTGTGTCAGACACTGCCCCAACCCTCAGGCCAAGTTTCGTGTGTCCACGTCGCGTGTCGTGTCCGCACGAGAAGTCTGGTAGCAGGGGAGGCTGCACAGTCTCGTGCGCGCGTGTCGAGGGGTCGTGTGCTCCACACGGGGCACGTGGGGCCACGTGCTCGTGTCAGAGGGTCGGCCTAGGGTCTAGGTTTGTGTCCTCGTGTCTGTATTGTGTCCACGACACGTGTGGACACAATACAAAGTGTCAAACACCCACGTGTTTACAGTGTGCACAGTGTTTCCAGTGTGTTAGTGTAGTGTTTTGACAGTGGGTTCGTGTCCAGTTTTGGACACGAACAGTGTCCAAAGTGTGCTCAGTCAGTGGGGGATGTGACCTAGGGATCTAGGGCTACCCAAAAGTCAAATTTGTTTTACAAAAACACAACATTAAACCCTAAGTGACATTTCACCAAACACAGTTTTAAACACACAGATACGTGTCCGATACGGACACCAAACCACATAAAAATCCTACCAAACTTGACCTACATGACCATGGTATCCTAATGCATGCAACCATGAAGAAAAATCACTATTTTGATAGGGTTTAGAACACTTTACCTATATGTGCAAAATCATGAAAATCAACCTTCTAGGGGGGGTTCCTCTTCACTTTGGGGTGTCCAAATCCTTGTGCAACCTTGCTACTAAGCCTCCTTTAGCATCCTCAAGTGTAGGGGGTTCCAACGCAACAAACGGGGCTCAATTTGGTGAAGGAATGAAGAAGTTATGGCTTTGTGAAGTTGAGGGAAAATGGGTTTTCAATACATTGAAAATGAGGCTCTTTGTGAAGATGGGGGTGTTCATATAGGGGGGGGCATGCTTGGCCGGCCATGGGGGTTGGTTTAGGGTTAGGATCTATGGTTGTGGGCTCTCCAACAAGTTTCAAAGCTATCCTATGGCTAGGATTCATTCTACATAACTTTATGTAAAATATCTAAATAAAATATCTAATGTAAATATCTAACATGAAATATCTAGATATTTAGCTCTAACATTACTTTAGTTAAACCCATCTAACTTAGTCTCTAGGTCATGACTAACATCTAGATTAGGGCTAAACTAGGTTAGTAACTAACATGACACTAATCAATTAATTAAATAATAATAATTCACATAAATCCAAATAATTCCAAATAAATCCTAGAAAATTACCAAAATACCCTTTAGGCTAAAAATCACTAATTTGGTGTTCTAAGCCTATGGCTAAGCTCTCATGGGCATGGCAACTTCTAGGTTAGAGAAAACTAGGGTTTACACTAAGTTATATTAACCAGAATCACAAAGTCATAAGTCATGACTTAGCATGACTTTAGAAATGGTTTAACTTAACTGAAATCACCAGAAAATCATACCATGACTAAAATACCACTAATAAATAATAAAAATAATAAAATTTTCAAAAATCCCCAATTCCAGAAAATAGGGTGTTACAAGTCTACCCACCTTAAAATAATTTCGTCCTCGAAATTTAGATAGTCGTACTCCTTATAGGTCAAACCTCCAACAATCAAGGACGAAGCCACTACCTAGGCAACATACAATGTCAACAAGCAAAATATGGGTAGTAAACCTATACTGGGTTATGTCCAAAATTAGCTGACAGTTTCAGGTCATAAGGTGTCCTTAATTCAAATCGAAATCAAGTAACTCCATGGGGTAAATCAGGATGGAGCCTCGGGTCAAGAAGATCGTACTAAGCAAATGAAGCACACATGGTATGCCTGAGTGGGACACTAAGGTCATGGGTGTAGTATGTCATGTCTAGGTCATGTATGTGAAGTCAGTTTTGAGAAAACAACTAGTCTTGTGCTCCAAATTTAAAAGTCACGGTAATGTGTCTACGGTGATCATAATTTAGAGTGGGAAGGTCTACGGCCTAAATAGAGCCAGAAATCATGATGAAATAGTGGTACCAGGGGGCAGGTTAAATGGAACAGTCTGTGGTCTCATCTAGGTGCACTAGTCATTCTAGATCAATACTGTCCTATGGTATCAAAATGTACAAGCAATCTAAGGTAATTGGGAAGGTAAGGAAAACAACAATCATCAAGGCTGTAGGGCCGTCTACCATCCTATATGAAAATTGGTTATTTAACAAGTAACTAAGAAATCATTAAAGTTATCCTTCCATAAAAAAGAAAATTGAAAATTTAGGTACAAACAATCACAATAGATTTTAGTCTTGACGCGATCTAAGTTGATCAATTTCAGGAAAAATAGAGATTTGGGCAAGATGGGAAACCAATGAAATTAAGTATGAGCACGAGCATCCAATGATGAAGATCCAGGTCATGATTAAATTTAATTCAACTGGATACGAATACGAGGTTCATAGGCGATAAATAATTCCAAGGAGAATTGTCAAGGCTGTTGTGGATAAGATTCTAGGGTAAGTTTAACTGTGTCCATCCACGTAGATTGATACATGAAAAAGCGAACCAAAGTGTAATAGGTTGATCAGACCATCATGCGCCGGTTCTGATTAGATAATATGTTAGTGGGTGTACACCCAATAAATATATCATGATCAAGCTTGAAAAGGATAAGCTTGTAAAACTTAAGGATAAATTTATAGCATAAGATATAAGTAAGGGTGGAAATGATGAAGAAAAATACATAGTCCAAGATCCTTAACCAATCGGGTCAAGCATTCAAGGTAAGGTACAAGATTAAGTATTTAAGGATTCAAGCAGAACACCATCACATGCCAGATCGAAAGAATTGAGCCAAGGTGGATCTCTAATTGAAATAAGAATTAATTTAGTATCATGGCAGAGGTTATAGTTTAGCCATTTGACCAGAAAATCATATCAAGCAAAAGAGTACAGGGAGACGGATTTTAGTGGGACATGGAATACTTACATGAAGATAGGCTAGTCTAGGTCTTACATGTAAAGTTTGTTGGGAGGTAACAGCTAGTATTATATCTGAATATCTAAGTCACGGTAAGGGACGTCCAATGATCTAGAATAGAAAGTGGAAGTTCAAGACGTGACAAATTGATGCAAAAATTGAAGAAGATCAAATTAACTCATGAAATAAAATTAATCAGAATCTAGTAAATAATTTAGGAACACAGTCCTAGGGATTAGGCTACTAGATGAATATAGTTAGGGTTCGACCAATCAAGGTCAAGGTTAGAAGGTCTTAATGAGTCTTTATTTGAGGAAAAGTCGAGTAAGTCAGGTTTGGGATACAGTCACATAGATTGGTAGAAAGAGTTTAAGCAAGATGCAAAATAGAGAGGACAGTTCATTTTAATGAAAGGCAATTAGCAAGAGGATTAGATGGCAAGAAATAAATAAGAGTTTTCTCATAATTGTGATTGAGTACCCTAAAAAAATAAAAGATATTAATCTAATACTAAGAAATTAAAATCAACAACTAAAAAAATTTAAATCATAACTAACACAGGATTCAAAGTTCTACAGTGAATCCTCCAAATCAAATTCAATCAAGGGAAAAGAAGTTTAAATCGTAATTTCAAATGAGATTCTCAAGGGTCATCCCAGGAATCTCTCAAAGTATCCTAGCAGTGATTGAGTATCCACCTCTCTAAGCCTATTCCTCTAATCCTATCGCAGGCTGTAGTGATACTCTAGTTCGAATACACTACATAAACTCGACCTGCATGGGCCACCACTAAAAACGTGTCACGACCCGCACCCACTGTTAGGGTACGAGAACGTAACAACGCCCAGCCTACGCCGCAGTGTCGACGGTAGAACGCTGTCCTAGGTCAATCATCTATCAATATCAAGTACCTGTACCGTTTATACTCTCCGAACGGAGGTGACATAACAATATACATCTCAATCACATCTAGGGTAGAAGAACGAAAGACAGACAGCTAGATAGATAGTAACTCAAGAGAACAGTATCATAGATGAATAAGTCTAAGTGTCTAGTACAACACAATATCCAGAACTGACAACTCATAATACAAAAAGTCTAAGAGTCTATACATCTCCACATCTCAAAATACAACACAGAAAGTGAGACAAAATGTAAATATAGAAAGACTGCCTAGACTAAACTGATCTAGACTACTGGAACAACATCCTCAGCTGCAGGTGGAACCTGCTGAGGGTCCACAACATAAGTATCATCTAGTCCTGCTCCATAATAGGTAGACACCAGGGCCTCATCCTCATCCTCTGTAATATTTTCAACAGGTCCAATCAGGACGGGAACGAGCACAAAACATCTCACACAGTGCATATCATGTTAGGAAATACGATACAGGCAATAGAGTAAGATACATGAACTGCTGAAAGGAAATATACGCTGTAAAAGAGATAGCTGTAATAAAATATCTACTGTATATAGAGAACTATAAGTGACTAGTGATGTAGAGCACAAGATAGGCATGTGAATGGCTAGAATTTGCACATGATTACACTACTGAGTTTGCACATGATTACACTACTTTGGAATTATTCACATGACCACTTCTACTCCCCCGTACCCCAATCAATACACAAGGATCTATACAGGTACGTTATTGTACATGATATCACATGGGGCCCATGAAAGGGTGTACATGATAGTATACATGAGAGCTCAGTAAACATGAGAGTACATGATCACATGAGTGTACATGAATAATAAAAGCATGGGTGTACATGATGATAGTGAAACACACATAACATGAAGTACCCGATGCTCCCGAGGGGGATAACATCTCATGTAAAGATCCATATAGTACCAATCCGTGTTACAATGTGACAGCAACAAGTAAGTAATCTAGAGCGAGAAGTAAAGCCTGAACAAGTATGAAACGGTCAGAGAATGTACTCGCCTGATAACTGAATGTCTGAAGAGGATGTACTGCCTGAGGAGAGGTGTAGGGCTCCTAATCAGAGCAATACAAGTCACAATGTATCCACAATGGTAAAAATAAAGTATACAATGCACACTACATGATTCTAGGTCAATCTGGTCAAAAGTCAACTCTTGGTCAACTCTAATAGTCAAACTAGGTCACAGGAAGTCACACTAAGTCAAATGAGGTTAAACAAGATCAAACAAGGTCAAACAAGTTAAGTTATCTAGGGTTTAGTCAATCAATGGTCAGACTAGTCAAATACTAGTCAATATGGTCAAGCTAGGTCAATCTAGACTATCTAAGGTACTACACCACAAGGTTAAGGTATAACCAATACCTATACAAGTATACCACATATAAATACATATATATATAATACCAACCTTAATCCTATATTCAAGCTAATCCCATATTCCAATCTCAAGTCATGACTCAACTCTAAGTATCTAACTTAACCCCATACATATCTTATCTACATAGGTCTTCCACAAAACCCAAGTCACAATAATATACTTATATATAGGTCAAACCTAAACCAACTAGTTAATAGCCTATGGTTTAGTCAAATCTTAGTCAATAAGTCCTTCTATGTTCATCCAAGCCATTTTTAGGTAAATTTGGTCATGGTTGACCCATAGTTGACTTTGGTCAACAATGGTCAATTATCTAGTCAAGGCTAGGTCAATACTAGTTAAACTAGTTAGGGTTTTAGTCAAACTAGTCAAACTAGTTATTTTAGGTCATTCCTAGTCATTTCTAGGTTAACTAGGTCAACTTTGACCTAAGGTTGACTTTGGTCAACCCTTAGTCAACAAGGGTTTCTAGTAGGGTTTTGGCCTTTAGGGTTAACCCCAGCCATAGGCCAATAACCTTGGCCATAGGCCATAGCCTTGGTTTCCACATAAACCTATAACTAAAAGTCTCATATATATATATATATCTATACATATAGTCATACACTATTTAACCTACTACCCACATGCCCATATATGAATATCATATATAATACAACCATATGTATATAATACACTACATATACATATAGAGACCTAATACAATATACATATATATCATGTATATATATATATATATATATATATATACAATACATATATATATATAACTATACATATATTACATATATATATATAGAGGGAAGGGAAGAGAGAGAGAGAGAGACAGTGAGACAGTGAGAGAGAGAGGGACAGTGAGAGAGGGCTGGACAGTAGGGGAATGGGGGGTTCCTGATTTCTGGAACCAAAGTCCAGCCCCCAATTACACACACACACAATTCATATACATATATGTATATATATACATAACTATACGTACACACAACCAATTAGCCCCAAATTTCACCCACACTCACATATACATATATACTACGTATTTACATACTAAAATACATTAATACAATGGATTAAAACAGATCAAAATAGGTTTGAAATTCGATTTCTGCAAAACTGGAAAATCCTAAACCTGGAACTAAAGGCTGTGCATAGGTAACTAGGGAAATCCCGATTTCACACGAAAAATGAGCTAAGGCTCGAATATCTAGGTTGGTAACTGACACCCCATAGATACCCTAGTGTCCTAGGTGCCTGACACGACACTATGACACAGTTTCACGTGTCCAAATCTCACAAAAACCACACTCGGGTAAATTCCTGATACACCCACGCGTGCACAGCGTCGTGCACGCGTGCAGTTCACTCTAGGACACGACACACGTGTCCATGTGTCTCGTGCTCGTGGGGGAAAGTTCGCCTAGGGGTCTACTAGGTGTCCACTAACCTGATTCATGTCCAAGTGTGTCCGTGTCCGAGATACGAGCACGTATCAGTAGCTCTGATACGTGTGTGCGCAGTATAGTGTAGGGTCATTGCGAGTGTGATTTCTCACTCGACACGACACCAACGTGTCTGAAACTTTGGGAGGGGTGTGTCAGACACTGCCCCAACCCTCAGGCCAAGTTTCGTGTGTCCACGTCGCGTGTCGTGTCCGCACGAGAAGTCTGGTAGCAGGGGAGGCTGCACAGTCTCGTGCGCGCGTGTCGAGGGGTCGTGTGCTCCACACGGGGCACGTGGGGCCACGTGCTCGTGTCAGGGGGTCGGCCTAGGGTCTAGGTTTGTGTCCTCGTGTCTATATTGTGTCCACGACACGTGTGGACACAATACAAAGTGTCAAACACCCACGTGTTTACAGTGTGCACAGTGTTTCCAGTGTGTTAGTGTAGTGTTTTGACAGTGGGTTCGTGTCCAGTTTTGGACACGAACAGTGTCCAAAGTGTGCTCAGTCAGTGGAGGATGTGACCTAGGGATCTAGGGCTACCTAAAAGTCAAATTTGTTTTACAAAAACACAACATTAAACCCTAAGTGACATTTCACCAAACACAGTTTTAAACACACAGATACGTGTCCGATACGGACACCAAACCACATAAAAATCCTACCAAACTTGACCTACATGACCATGGTATCCTAATGCATGCAACCATGAAGAAAAATCACTATTTTGATAGGGTTTAGAACACTTTACCTATATGTGCAAAATCATGAAAATCAACCTTCTAGGGGGGGTTCCTCTTCACTTTGGGGTGTCCAAATCCTTGTGCAACCTTGCTACTAAGCCTCCTTTAGCATCCTCAAGTGTAGGGGGTTCCAACGCAACAAACGGGGCTCAATTTGGTGAAGGAATGAAGAAGTTATGGCTTTGTGAAGTTGAGGGAAAAATGGGTTTTCAATACATTGAAAATGAGGCTCTTTGTGAAGATGGGGGTGTTCATATAGGGGGGGGGGCATGCTTGGCCGGCCATGGGGGTTGGTTTAGGGTTAGGATCTATGGTTGTGGGCTCTCCAACAAGTTTCAAAGCTATCCTATGGCTAGGATTCATTCTACATAACTTTATGTAAAATATCTAAATAAAATATCTAATGTAAATATCTAACATGAAATATCTAGATATTTAGCTCTAACATTACTTTAGTTAAACCCATCTAACTTAGTCTCTAGGTCATGACTAACATCTAGATTAGGGCTAAACTAGGTTAGTAACTAACATGACACTAATCAATTAATTAAATAATAATAATTCACATAAATCCAAATAATTCCAAATAAATCCTAGAAAATTACCAAAATACCCTTTAGGCTAAAAATTACTAATTTGGTGTTCTAAGCCTATGGCTAAGCTCTCATGGGCATGGCAACTTCTAGGTTAGAGAAAACTAGGGTTTACACTAAGTTATATTAACCAGAATCACAAAGTCATAAGTCATGACTTAGCATGACTTTAGAAATGGTTTAACTTAACTGAAATCACCAGAAAATCATACCATGACTAAAATACCACTAATAAATAATAAAAATAATAAATTTTTCAAAAATCCCCAATTCCAGAATTCCTATTTATGGGACTACTATCTACCACCCTTCGGGGGCCGTTACATAGAATCATAACATAACCTGGTTGGATCCTTGTGTATTGATTGGGGGTACGGGAGAGTAGAAGTAGACATGTGAATAATATCCAAGTAGTGTAGCATCAGAATCATTCTATAGTGTAGCATCAGAATCATCCTATGCCATTTACATGTCTATATTGTACTCTGACTCACTAGCCACTGTTAGTCTCAATTTATAGTAGATATTTCTATTACAGCTCTCTCTGTTTTCATACTGTATTTCTTTCAGTATCTATATCTTACTTTACTGCATGATTATATTTTCTAACCTGCTATGAACTGTTGAGATGTATTGTACTCGCTCCTGTCCTGACTGGACCTGTTAAAAATATTACAGAGGATAAGGAGGAGGCCTGTGTGGATACCTTCTACGGGGCAGCCCTAGACGACACTTGCGAGCTGGACTCTCAGGAGGACCCAGCTCTAGATGAGGATATTACCCCCATTGCCTAGACTAGCTTAGTTAGGCTTATCTTACTTATGTTGTCTTAAGACTGTTTTAGCTAGACTTTATTTCTGTTCAGAGATTCTGAGTTGTATATATTCTTTCATATTCAGTAGCTGAGATTTGTACTCTGGATATTTGCTGGGATGTTATCTTAGACTATTTTATCATCTGTATTTCCTTGAGTTCTATATCATATCGTGCTTCTTCTTCCTTAGTTATGATTGAGTTTACTTCTATCATGTCACCCCCATTCGGGGAGTATAAACTGCTTAGTATATTATTTGCTAGATGTTGTGACCTAGGACAGCGTTCAACCGTCGGCACTGCGGCGTAGGCTGGACGTACCCACGTCTCGTGCCCTTACTCTAGGGTGCGGGTCGTGACACGTTTTTAGTGGTGGCCCATGCAGGTCTAGACTAGAAGTGTAGTGGCATTCGAACTAGAGTATCACTACAGCCTACAGTAGGATATAAGACATTAATTTTTAAGGTACTCAATCATATTAGGAAAAATTCTTTTTATTGCCATCTAAATCCTTATTGTCAGCTGATCCTTTGAATTTTAATTGTCCGCCTTTGTTATATCGCTTCTTTTTTAGAAATTGATACTCTTGTTTGGTCTATCTTCAGGATGGTAGAGACTCGGTCGTAGCGTACCATTCATGGAGATGCTATAGAGGGATTTGCTACCTCTCAGCCAGTTCAGCAGAGACAGGAGACTGCAGCTCCTGCCACCTCTGTTCGTATTGAGGCTCCAGCAGCAGCAACAGGGGGTATTCCTCCACCGGCTCGGAGGCAGGACCCAGTCATCACAGAGGAGCCCTTCCAGCAGCCGCCGCCTACAGGATACGTGGATGTGGCACAGATGTTCGCATATTTCCAGCAGTTTATGGACCGGCAGCAGGCTCGACAGGACAGGGGCATGGAGTTGGCCCTCACGACAGTCGCAGCTCGATCAGTGGTTCAGCAGCCAAGGACACCGGGGATAGAGCAGTTTCAGAAGATGAGCCCCAGAGACTTCCTGGGGACAGAGGGGATTCTATATGCTGATGAGTGGATCGAGCATATAGAGGAGATCTTCCGCCTGGCCCGAATACAGCAGATCTCATGATTGAGGCCGCAGCTAGCCGGATGCGAGATCTTGCTCGTACCTGGTATCAGTCAGACCCCAGGATGGGGGTAGCTGGGCAGACTTGGAAGGAGTTCAAGGGCTGCTTCAAGAAGAAGTTCTTCCCAGATTCAGCGCTCAGAACCTTAGTGTCGCAGTTCGAGAGCCTAGTCCTGGGGAGCCTTTCAGTGGAGGAGTACGCTGGGGAGTTCGGCCGCCTCAGCAGGTTCGTAGAGGGCTTGAGCGAGACGGCGAAGGCCCAGAGGTTTCGGAAGGGTCTGGTCAAGGAGGTCAAGTCCTTGACCAAGGGCAACAGGGATGCCACATTCGAGGAGATCTTAACGGGAGCCTTATTGGCAGAGGATGATCTTGAGCTTAGGCTCAAGAGGGGGCGAGACCCAGTTTGGAGCAACAGCAGCGGAGGCCAGGCCAAGAGGCCCCACTTCCAGTACCAACAGCCGAGGCAGTTCCAGTCGCAGTCGATCCAGCAGAGGCCAGTTCACCAGCAGCAGCAGCCGAGACAGTACCAGCAGGGCCAGAGACAGGTGATCACTTGTGCTTACTTCAAGAAGCTCGGGCATGTCGCCAATGAGTGCCGGAAGAGGCTGGGTCAGTGCCTAGTGTTTGGCTTAGCAGACCACCAGATGAGGGAGTGCCGCATGGGACGAGCAGCTCAGGGGGCCGCAGTCAGAGCTCCAGCAGGCCAGCAGAGGGGACCAGCCCTGCCGACACAGCAGCAGAGGTTCGTCCAGCACCAGCAGCAGGCCAGGGGAGGCCAGCAGGGGCGAGCTTTCGCAATGGCAGCTGGAGATGCAAAGGTGATAGGAGAGCTGATTGCAGGTTCGATCCTTCTCGACTCCAGTCCAGCTTTTGCATTATTCGATTCCGGTGCTTCGCATAGCTTCATATCAGTATCTTTTGCGATTAGATACGGAATCATAGTTGAATCATTGCCTAGGACTTACAAGATCACGACCGGGGGTGGCATTATCCACGTGAGTGATGTTTGTAAGGGTCGGAGTGTAGTTTTGGGAGGCCGTGAGTTGGAGGTGAGCCTGCTCGTAATGCCATTGCCGAACTACGATATAGTACTAGGCATGGACTGGTTGAGCAGGCACCACGCCAGTATTGATTGCAGAGGGGGTAGAGTTCTCTTCAGAGCATCGGGGGAGCCAGAGTTCGAGTACTCCAGACGTTAGACAGAGCAGAGCAGCGAAGTCTTCTGCAGAATCTCGGTTGAGGAGTAGGAGATTCCACACCCCTTGATAGTAGAGTATATGGATGTTTTCCCAGAAAAGTTGCCGAGATTGCCACCAGACAGAGACATTGAGTTCTCGATAGACTTGGTTCCAGGAGCGGAACCCATCTCTCAGCATGTCTATCGAGTGAACAATAGTGAGTTGGTAGAGCTGAAGAAGCAAGTGGATGAGCTGCAGGACAACGGCTTCATCCGTTCGAGTTCGTCGCCATGGGGTGCACCAGTATTATTTGTGCCGAAGAAGGATGGGTCAGTACGGATGTGTATTGACTATAGGGCACTCAACAACCTCACGATCAAGAACAAATATCTACTGCCGCGGATCGACGATCTTTTTGACTAGTTGAGCGGAGCTCGGGTATTTTCCAAGATTGATCTGAGGTCGGGATATCACCAGGTGAAGGTGAAGAGGGAGGATATTCCCAAGGCCGCTTTCAGGATACGGTACAGGCAGTTTGAGTTTTTGGTTATGCCGTTTGGGCTAACCAATGCACTAGCAGTATTTATGAACCTTATGAACAAGGTGTTCCACCAGTACCTAGATCAGTTTATGATGGTGTTCATTGACAACATCTTGGTATATTCCAAGACTGAGGAGGAGCACGAGAAGCATTTGAGGATCGTGCTGGAGACTCTCGGGAGGGAGCAGCTTTACGAAAAGCTCTCCAAGTGTGAGTTTTTCTTGGACCGAGTGGACTTCTTGGGGCATGAGGTGACTGGAGATGGTATCTCAGTTGACCCCAAGAAGATTGTAGCAGTTGAGGCATGGGCAGCGCCGACTTCAGTTGCAGAGATCAGGAGTTTCCTGGGGCTGGCAGGATATTATCGGAGATTTGTGCAGGATTTCTTCCGGGTTGCAGAACCGTTAACTTGGTTGACCCGGAAGGATGCTGAGTTCGTTTGGTCAGAGGAGTGTCAGGCAGCTTTTGATGAGTTGAAGAAGCGGCTTACGACAGCTCCGATTCTGACATTGCCTTCAGGATCAGGTGGATTCACTATTTATAGTGACACTTCAGGAAAGGGGCTGGGTTGCGTCTTGCAGCAGCATAGGAAGGTGATTGCCTATGCTTCCAGGCAGTTACGTCCCCATGAGAAGAACTACCCTACCCACGACCTGGAGCTGGCAGCAGTGATATTTGCTCTGAAGTTGTGGAAGCATTATCTGTTTGGGGAGAGGGTGGAGATTTTTACAGATCACAAGAGCTTAAAGTATGTGTTCACTCAGAAGGAGTTGAACATGAGGCAGCGCAGATGGCTAGAGTTGATGAAGGACTTTGACATCCTACTTCAGTATCACCCCGGGAAGGCCAACGTGGTTGCCGATGCCTTGAGTAGGTATCCGACAGCCATGTGTTTGACCATGGATCGGCATTTGCTTGCAGACTTGGAGAGCCTTGGGATTGAGGTGATCGTGCCCGGAGTGCAGATGCAGATATGGGACATGCAAATATAGTCGGACTTGGTGGAGAGGATCAAGTCGGCACAGTTTGAAGATGTTGCTCTGCGGTGTCTCCGAGAGCAGGTCCGAGCAGGACTGGTGGACGGCGAGTTTTCTCTTGCAGAGGATGGTGCCTTGAGGTACGGTTCCAGGTTATGTGTGCCCAGCAGAGAGCTCAGGGAGCAGGTTTTGCAGGAGGCCCACAGATCTCAGTACTCTATACACCCTGGTGCCAACAAAATGTACCGAGATATGAGGGAGCATGTTTGGTGGTCCGGGATGAAGTGGGAGGTAGCTCGCTTCGTGGCTAGGTGCTTCGTCTGTCAGCAGATCAAGGCAGAGGCCCGATGGATTATTGTAGCCGCTGCCCATTCCCGAGTAGAAATGGGAGCATATCACTATGGACTTCGTATCAGGATTGCCGCGTACACCTGGAGGAAAAGATGCAATTTGGGTCATCGTTGACAAGTTGACCAAATCGGCCTACTTTTTGCCATTCAAGGTGGGCACGTTTACAGAGAGGCTGGCGGAGATATATATGCGGTAGATAGTCAGGAGTTATGGGGTTCCGGTCAGCATCATCTCAGATCGGGATAGTCACTTTACTTCTCATTTCTGGAGGAGTCTACAGATTAGCTTGGGCACTCAGCTCAAGTTTAGTACTGCATACCACCCCCAGACGGACGGACAGTCAGAGAGGACTATTCAGACACTTGAGGATATGCTGCAGATGTGCATTCTAGACTTTGGAGGTTCCTGGGAGGATCATCTACATTTGGTGGAGTTTGCTTACAACAACAGTTTCCAGGCCAGCATTGAGATGTCACCTTTCGAGGCTCTTTACGGACGTAGGGGTCGTACTCCCGTATCTTAGGATGATGTTGGTGAGCGAGCTTTACTGGGGCCAGAGATGGTTGTTGATGCAGCCGAGAAGGTGAAGCTCATCAGGGACAGACTTCGTATGGCGCATGACAGACATCGACACTGGGCCGACAGCCACCGGAGGCCCTTGGAGTTTGAGGTACAGATTAGAGTAGGATTAGATTTAGGTTTGTTTGTTTGTGATTTTGATCATATTGTTAATCATAATTAATTGAGACCATGCTTATGATTAGGTTGGAGACCAGGTTTTCTTGAGGATATCTCCGACTCGTGGTACGATACGTTTTGGTAGAGGTGGGAAGCTTAGCCCGCGCTTCATCGGCCCTTTCATTATCAGCGGGAGAGTCGGTGACATGGCATACAGGCTAGACTTGCCACCTGCACTTGTGGGGGTCCACAACGTATTCCACATATCATAGTTGAGACGGTACATGGCTGATCCTAACCATGTGCTCGATCATTCGGAGATTGAGGTTGGGCCTTCTCTCAGCTATCCAGAGCAGCCAGTGGAGATTCTGGATCGACGGGAGAAGGTTCTAAGGAACCAGGTGATACCCTTGATATGCGTCGCTTGGAGGCATCATTCTCCAGGAGAGTCTACCTGGGAGCGGGAGGATGAGATGCGCGAGCGGTACCCCTATCTTTTTGGACCTTGAGGTATACTTTTCTATCCTTCTCAGCAGTTAGTTTTGCCTTTAATTTTGAGGACAAAATTATTTTAAGGAGGATAGATTTGTCACAACCACATTTCTAGTTTGAGGGTATTTTTGTCATTTTTGGGGTTATTTGAATTTATTAGAATTTATTTGAATTTATGGGAATTTTTAGGATTTATTTTAGAATTGTTTAAATGAAGGTTGACTAGGTTGACTTTGACTAGCTTTGACTTAATAACCTAACCCTAGTTGAGTTTGGACTTGGTTAGATTATGAGACCCTAGGTTAAGTTAAGTTAACCATACTCTAGTTATTAGAATCAATTAGGAATATAAAGATTAGAATAGAAAGCTTTTGATCACAAGTCATGACTTGTGATTTTTGAAACATTGATTAATGACTAAGCCCAACCCACTAACAACCCTAACCCAAGCCCATACTTGGCCGGCCACTTAACCCATCCTTGGGATTCCCTCCTATAAATATTCTCCTAGAAATTAGGGCTAGCCTCTTTAGGAAGAACAAGTTTTAGAAAGAGGTATTTTCTCAACTTTAATAATCCATAGAAATTCTATTTTAGCTCCTTTTTCCCTCAAACAAATTGCAATAGGTTTTAAATGAAGTGTTCTTGCTGTTGTTATATATTTTTTCTCAGATTTATATCAATTTGGAGATGTTTGCTAGCAAGAGGAAACCCCCCATTTGAGGCTTTTCTTGCATTTGGTCACCTATGGGTAAATCTATATAAACTTCATTAAACTCTGAATTTATTTGCATGGAGTCTTAGATCTAGGTGTCCCCTAGCTAACCCTAAATTTTTGTGTCACTTTGGACCCATTTCGTGTCCGTATCGGATACGTATCCGGCCTAGGTCTAAGTGTTTGATGAAATACCCCAATGGACATTTCGTATTGATTTTTGATTTATGTTTAAATAGGAATTTTTGTTTTGATGTCGCTTACACGTTTTTGGGGGACTGAGGAAATTTTTGTCTTGTGTCGTGTTTGTTTGGACACAGGGACACATCCGCGCGCGCTCGGGACTACAATGTCCTGCTGTTCGGGGGCTGCACCGGACACGACACGCGACCACTGGACACGAGACTCGACACACACCACGGGTCACTTACTGACATGCCACGTGTCAAGTATCAGACGACCACGTGGCGTGTCGAGAGGGTTATCAATGTTGCACTGATTTGTCACTGTGTAGTGCACACGAGAAATCGATCACTGATACGCTATTTGTATTCATGCTGGACACGTCGAGGACACGAATCAGGGTGTCCTAGTCCTATCCCTAGTCCTACTCGATACTGGGACATGAGTGCGAGACTCATTGAGTCGTGTCCTGCCTGCACGACTCCGTGTCCTGCCCGTCCGAGACTTCCCTGTCAGTTAATACTGGTGGGTGTCACTTACTGTTTGGACACGTTTGTGTCCACTTGGGTGGACACAAACACATTGTATGACACGTACACAAACCCTAGAATTATTACCAACCATTTACTTTGCAGTTTAATTAATTTTGAATTACATATTTTCCTATTTCCCCAATTTTCTGAAACATATGTATTTTTCCAGTTTTCCATTCCGAACTTTGGCCTAGATTGACCTAGACTCATGTAGAGTGCATGGTAGAACTTTATTTTACCATTTTAGACTTGTTGTGAGTTGTGTTGTTCTGATTAGGAGCCAGACACCTCTCCTCGGACAATACATTTCATCCGGACACTCAGATACCAGGCGAGTACATTCTCTGATCATTTCATATCCTGCTTAGAATTATTTTCCTGCATTAAATTACTTTACTTGATACTGTCACGTTGGTCAAACGGATTAGTACTATATGGATCCCTCCTTGAGATGTTATCCCTTCAGGAGCATCGGGTACGACATGTTCTGTGCGTTTCACTTACATGGCGTATCACTATGCTTCATTGGTTCTTTGATCACTTGTGACATATACTCTTATGATCATAGAGTTTTCCTTGAATCCTTATCGCATTTATTGGGTTTCCCAGAATCCCCATTTATGGGACTACTATGTACCACCCTTCGGGGGCCGTTACATAGAATCATAACATAACCTGGTTGGATCCTTGTGTATTGATTGGGGGTACGGGGGAGTAGAAGTAGACATGTGAATAATATCCAAGTAGTGTAGCATCAGAATCATTCCATAGTGTAGCATCAGAATCATCCTATGCCATTTACATGTCTATATTGTACTCTGACTCACTAGCCACTGTTAGTCTCAATTTATAGTAGATATTTCTATTACAGCTCTCTCTGTTTTCATACTGCATTTCTTTCAGTATCTATATCTTACTTTACTGCATGATTATATTTTCTAACCTGCTATGAACTGTTGAGATGTATTGTACTCGCTCCTGTCCTGACTGGACCTGTTGAAATTATTACAGAGGACGAGGAGGAGGCCTGTGTGGATACCTTCTACGGGGCAGCCCTAGACGACACTTGCGAGCTGGACTCTCAGGAGGACCCAGCTCTAGATGAGGACATTACCCCCATTTCCTAGACTAGCTTAGTTAGGCTTATCTTACTTATGTTGTCTTGAGACTGTTTTAGCTAGACTTTATTTCTGTTCAGAGATTCTGAGTTGTATATATTCTTTCATATTCAGTAGCTGAGATTTGTACTCTAGTTATTTGCTGGGATGTTATCTTAGACTATTTTATCATCTGTATTTCCTTGAGTTCTATATCATATCGTGCTTCTTCTTTCTTAGTTGTGATTGAGTTTACTTCTATCATGTCACCCCCATTCGGGGAGTATAAACTGCTTAGTATATTATTTGCTTGATGTTGTGACCTAGGACAGCGTTCTACCGCCGACACTGCGACGTAGGCTGGACGTACCCACGTCTCGTGCCCTTACTCTAGGGTGCGGGTCATGACACATTTTTAGTGGTGGCCCATGCAGGTCTAGACTAGAAGTGTAGTGGCATTCGAATTAGAGTATCACTACAGCCTGCAGTAGGATATAGGACATTAATTTTTAAGGTACTCAATCACATTAGAAAAAATTATTTTTATTGCCATCTAAATTCTTATTGTCAGCTGATCCTTTGAATTTTAATTGTCCGCCTTTGTTATATCGCTTCTTTCTCAGAAATTAATACTCTTATTTGGTCTATCTTCAGGATGGTAGAGACTCGGTCGCAGCATACCATTCATGGGGATGCTATAGAGGGATCTGCTACCTCTCAGCCAGTTCAACAGAGACAGGAGACTGCAGCTCCTGCCACCTCTGTTCGTATCGAGGCTCCAGCAGCAGCAGCAGGGGGTATGCCTCCACCGGATCGGAGGCAGGACCCAGTCATCGCAGAGGAGCCCTTCCAGCAGCCGCCGCCTACAGGATACGTGGATGCGGCACAGATGTTCGCATATTTCCAACAGTTCATAGACCGGCAGCAAGCTTGACAGGACAGGGGCATGGAGTTGGCCCTCACGACAGTGGCAGCTCGACCAGTGGTTCAGCAGCCGAGGATACCGGGGATATAGTAGTTCCAGAAGATGAGCCCCAGAGACTTCCTAGGGACAGAGGGGATTCTATATGCTGATGTATGCTTTTCGTCATCAGGAAATATCTTGATTTGGTTGTATCCTGAGAAGCCATCCATGAATGACATGCACTCAAAGCCACATGTGTTGTCGATCATGATGTCCGTGATGGAAAGAGGGAACTCATCTTTAGGACATGCTTCGTTTAGATTTTGAAAGTCGATGCAAATTCGAATCTTCCCATTCTTCTTGAGGACTGGACTATGTTGGCGACCCAGTCTAGATGTTGCTCCTCCAGGATGAAGCTGCTGGCTATCAGTTTTTGACCTCAGCTTCGATGGAGTTCATGATATCCGGGCGGAATCGTCGTTGCTGTTGTTTGACCGGCTTTGCGTCTGGACGAATGTTGAGCTTGTGGAGTGCAACCTCGGGGTTTAGCCCTGGCATGTCTTCATAACTCCAGGCGAACACATCAATATATTCTTTGACGAGTTGCAGTAGCGATTTTCGCTCTTCGTCTGTCAGACTTTTGCTAACGAAGATTAGTTTTGGGGAAGACTCATTGCCGAGGTCAACTTGCATGACCTCATCTTCAGTAGGGGGCTCTCTTTGTTCGAACCGCTTTTTCTATTGCGCATCCAACTGTTGGACCCACGGCTCTAACTCAAGAAGTTCAGGAATGTCTTCATCTTCTTCATAGGCGTCGACGAATGCCATATTGACAGACAAGACTTGCCTGAATACTTCCCCAATGCTGACATCCGAATCAGAAGTTGGTGATCCGGTTGAGTATGAATGCCAGTCGTATTCCTCGTCTGAGCTTTCAGGGGTCGTTGAAGGTGTAACATAACCTAGCCCATATCTGGTCTTGTTGTAGTAATCTCGTGGTTTCCCAGCCGGGACTGGCAATTGTAAGGGTAACCACCGTCCAGTGCCGTAATTCAAGCCTGACATAGCTTCCAGATCATACCCCTATTTTTGTATGAGGTACTTGGATCGGGAACTATACAGATAAAGGGGCAGTCTTCCGGTATCGTGTTCGAGATCAGCTTCTTCTATCCTGAAGGGCTGTGGATCATTCTTCCGGCCGAAGATGATTGGATGATCCTCTCCCTCGACTATGCGGTAAACGTCTTCCACTGGGGTAAGTTGATTTGCGGTGTAGATATTTGTCACCTGTGTGTATAGGTTGGTGCCTATACCGTGTTCCATAGCATACAATGTACAAAGCTTATTAAGCTCGAGGTAGTTCAAAGATATCCTTTTATTGATGAAGTAAGGTATCTTTTCCAGTAGAATTACATCATCTGCGGATGGAACATCAGTGTGAACAGCCACATACTTGGTCAGCTCTGGATCTTCTTCGGCTACGCCCTGAGTCAATGAAGACTGGGAGGATGACTTGGGCAGCTTGATCATCAGGGGCTCCACTGGTGGAGCAGAACGTGGAGTCGTTAGCGTACTAGCGACCCCCGATTTAGTGCTTGGTGCTATGTGGGGAGTTGTTGGCTGGCTAGCAGTCCCCGGCTTAGCGTTCGGCTGTCAATTTATTCGGGGAAGACGAATCATCATTGGCTCGACAGAGCGATTGAGCTCCTTTGTTTGTTGATGGCTAGCTCTAGGCAGCCTGATTGTCTTGGCTCTGTCATGGGTCTTGATGCTTGGCCAGACCTTGGCATTCGGATTATCATTGCTCCTCCTGTGCCGAGAGGCTGATTGCATCCTTATGTAGAGTGGCCGTAAGAGGTACAGTTCTGCCGGGTTTGCGGGCTTGGAGGTAGATCATCAGAGGTTCTTCCGATCCAGCTGCCGCCTCAGTTTGAGCTTGAATATCTCCTTCGACAAGATGTCTTTTTGACTTCTTGTACAAGCATGAGTCTGAGTAGTAGGATTCGACCTCTTTAAAGAGATCGATGTCGGCAAATTCTGTCCTGACAAAGACGTGCTTGTCGACGTACTTGAAGCACTAGTGTAATGTGGAGGGCACGATCATGTAATCGTGTATCCACGGACGTCCCAAAAGAATATTGTAGGAGGTGTCTACGTCGATGGCATAGTAGGTTACTTCCAACTGAAGGTCGTCGATTTGGCACTTCAGGCAAATCTTTCCGATCGGATAGCTTCTGCCTGAATTGAAACTGCTGATTGTCGTGCTTATCGGCGTCAGGCGATGTATTGGGATGCGCAGATGGTGTAGCAGGCTCTTCGGGATGATGCTTATGGAATAATCGGGATCAATATGCATTCAATCTACCTTGATGTCGCAAACGTATCCAGTATAATACAGAGGATGATCGTGCAGGTTGGTCTTGATAAGCATATCCTGCGAAGTGAAGACAATGTTGGGCATTGCACCTGTGCAAGCGCTATCCTGGATATCTGCAGGCGAGCTCTCCCCAGTGAGATTGGACTGAGCCAGATATGCGTCGGCATTCTAGAGTGCCTCGCTCAGTACGACGAGAACATCTTTGGAGAGTCTCAGGAGCTCGTATAGCGATAATTTGGCCGGTGTATTGGCCAATTGTGCTAAGATGTCAATATTATAGGGCCCCTCCAGCACATGAGGTGCCTCTCTTCGGAGTGGTTTGTCAAAGCAAGTCTCCTTCGGCCTAGGCTTGTCGGTCGTCGAAGGCTGAGAAGGTCGTGGAGCATTAGCAGCCGCTGGCTGAAGATCTTCAGCCGAGTTACCCGGTGGAGGTTGAGTTTATGCACCGGATCGGGTAACAACAGCCGTAGCTTCTTCGACCTCTGCCAAGATTGTGCGACAGGATTTGACTTTTCCACTCTTCTTCTTGCTGGTGGAGGGTGGTGCGGACTGAATCACTTCAGGTACCAGGTCCGGATGGACCCACATGACCTTCCCTCGTGGTGTGGTAAGGGGCACTAGACCAGCAGCCTGGTCTCGGGAAGGTGGAAGATTAGCAACCTCCATTGTTGCCCGAGGGATGGATACTACGCCGTCTTGAGTCTTTGTCAGAGGGAAGCTGCCAAACTGTACTAACACCATGTTGGCTGCCATGGTCACCTCTTCGAAATCAATGGCCAGGGCCTTAGAATCGATGAGATGCTGGATGTATCGCTTCAGTTGGAAGCAGTCTTGCATAGCATGGTGGACGTAGCAATGGTAGTGACAGTACTTAGGGCTCTCCATTTTTGCCGTCCGAGGTTTCCGTCTTGGTAGGGGGAGCTGAACTCTACCCCCTTATATGAGCATGTACAAGATGGGCTTGACATGGCTGTCCTCGAAGGAGTAGGTCATCTGAGGCCACTATTTTTCTGCCGGCTTTGGTTCAGGCTTCTGGGCTGTGTCGGCTACCATAGCCTGCTTGCCCTTGTTGTCTCGGTTGTTGGAGGAATTATCGCTATTGTTGTGGTTGGCATTAGGGCGTTTACCCTTGTCCGCTCCCTCCGAGATGTGCAGTCCCAATTGGCGAGCTTTCCTCAACTTGTCTTCTGCACTAGTGGCACTGATGGTGAACGTCTTCCAGTCCTTAAACTGACTTTCACCCATCCAGAGGCTGATTGTGGGGAGCAGCCTCTTTTGACAAATTTCAATTAAAGAGGAATCAGGGTTACCGGAAGGCAACTTCATCGCGGTTTGGCAAAACCGCTCAATATAGTTCCTTGTCAGCTCATTTTCTCCTTGAACAACATCCATGAGGGTGGATATCGTCACGTCTTGTCCTACTTCGTAGAACCTCTCTAGGAACATATGTTTGAAGCCGACGAAGGAATAGATGCAGTTGTACGGCAAGTTCCTGTAACTCCCCTTCCCAAAATTTTAAAATATTTTATTCATTATTTTATTTTATTTAAAATGATGACTGTTAGTTGTTATAAGTAATTAATTAGTTTAATATTTATTGCTTGTGGTGATTAATAAATTTTTTATTATTGAAATCGATTTTCTATTGGATAAACATTTTATATTATTATATTAATACAGTATTGGAATAAATATATGTGTATATATTTATTATTCTTTTTCAGTTACCCATATACTAATCTTTTATGTGAATATGTGCATATTATATTTAAGAGAATATACTTGTATAATATATAAATTATATAAGTGTAATGGTATGAATATATATATATATTATATAAATATATGTGTAGTGTATATATAGGCGTGTTTGTGTTTATAAATATAAATAAATATTGGCGTATATACGTATGAACATATATTAATATACCCAATATATATATATATATATATATATATATATATATATATATATATATATATATATATATATATATATATATATGATTATAGGTATATAAGTATTATATACTAATGTAAAAAGAAAAAGAGAAAAGAGAAGCTAGTAGCAGCCCGGGCCCAGACCCGAGCTCTTCCACATGGGCCTAACCCCTCAGCCCCACAGCCAAGTCCCCAAAGGAGACCCGACCCGACTCTTCCCCAGATCAGAACAAACCCGCGCCGAACTTGTATATATCGAGAGGGAAGAGTTGAGAAACCATCGACCCTACCTCGAAACCCTAAGCGCGACCGACACCGCCACCACTCCCTGGCGATCCACCCTGGACCGCCCGCCGTCAGCGCCACCGCCGCGCGCGGCGAGGCCGCGCGGATACAGCGTACGCGCGTGCGTCGAAGAACAGAAACGACAGCAGCAGTCGTGCATGGAACACCCAACTTCGTGCGAAGTTTTCTCCCTCCTCGGTCGATGAAACGTCGAACCGTTTGCTCAGGTACGACCACAACCTATACGGCTACCAATCCCTTCAACTAGATTAATTTATTTTGCGTCATGTACGTCGGAAAACGAGCCCGAAGTCGAGCAAAAACTTGTCCAAAAACAGGATAGTTTCGCAGTCCAGGAACCTACATTGACAGACCGATTTCGATCAATCCAGTAACTTTTTAGAAATTCCACCGAACACGAATATTGACAACATATACGAGATGGAAACCCTGTTTATAGATTTATTTTTCATCAATTATATTGCTGTTAATTTAACTTCAAAGTTCGGAAAAAATCTGTTTTTAAAACAATAGAAAAACTGAAGAATCGCTCCACACGACGTGCGTCACGCCAATCGGGACGACGTGGTCGCGAACCGAAAGCATCGTAAGCTGCGTAACGGTTTCGTGGTCGTGTGGGCTTTGACAGAATTCAAATTGGTCGCGTGTGCGCGACGAATTTGATGCGTATCCGTCGAAATTCACTGTATCGTGCACGTTGCACAAACTCCAATTACTTTGTGCACGCTCATCAGATCGAGACGAAACTTGCGCCAACAGGACCGTATCATTTTTCTGGTCCTGCATGCCAAGTTTGGTCCAATTCTGAGACAGTTGAATCCGACGTCGTTTTGTGGGCCCCACGGTCCCACACAACGGGCGATTTTGTGCATGGCCCGCCGGAATCCAACTCTGGACATACGGTTGGATTCGTATCGGAAAACTGGATCTATAGACATGTAGTTTGACAACTTTAGAGACCTTTGACTCTGGCACGCTTTTCGGTGCAAAGCGGGTCCAACGGCGGACATCGTTTTTGCCCAAAATTACCGTTTTGCCCCTGTGTCCAGAATTGGACTTAAGGACAAGCAATCCTAGCTAATTTGACTATTCTGAGAACGTTGGTACTATTTATTTCAGCATCCGGAGACTTCTACATGTGTTGACTGATTGTGGCTTATTGAGTGGTATGGTATTTTGGTTTCTCCAGCTAAGGACCTCAGGCAAGTGCACTTTCTGATTGCTTTCCGATTCATAGTAGTCTTTTCATTTCATGTCTATACATATATCTTGCTGCTTGTTGACACGCTCATCACACGGAGTAGTCGGGAGGGAAAATATCTTAGTAGACATGTGAACTACCCAGAACTATTCCATGAGTCTATTCTTGAATAATAGCCGCTGTGCACGACACGTGCAGTGTGCCGGATTTACCCCCTAGCCATTCACATGTTGAAATGGATATTTCACACCACCTAGATAGATGTCTTTTATTAGTTTTTCCTTGTTTACTTCTCTATCGTGCTATGACATCAGTTATCTTACAGTTTTCATCTCTCATATGCTATTTTCATGTTTTGTTAATTCTATTGTGTTTTGCATTACCGTCGGTTTGTGTACTTGTTCCATTTCTGACTGGAAACCAACATTTTTCAGGTTTAGCTGCGATCATTATTAGCACTGGGAGGCTTGGGTATGCTGAGGACAACCTAGAAATAGAAAGCAAATGTATCAATTTCTTGTACTCTCTTTAATTATAAATGTTGTAATAAATGTAGAATTGTGAATGAGCATCAAATGTTATTTTTTGAGCATTTATTTCTTGCGGGCTTGACAGCGTTCTACCGCCGACTCTGCGGCGTAGGCTGGCTTGGACACGTCTCGTATCGAAAAAGCGGGTGCGGGTCGTGACAAATTTTTGTGGTGGCCCATGCAGGTCAGTTTTCACAAAAATTTTGCGAACTCGTGATGGTACGTTAGTCGTACTATTGCGAGCCTGCGACCAAGAAATGCTCATTCACAAACTAGGATTAAAATGATTTAAGATAATAACTAGGACTAGGAGTCTCTTGTTCGAATTGACCGTTGGGTAGTTAAGGTTATTAGATAGGCCATGCAATTTAGATAACTTGCTAGATCCCTACAGGTACACTATACTTTTGGTATAACCATGTGATCCAATGTGGATATACTATTCACTTGATTAGTTAGGCTTACCTAGAATTAAGGCTTTGATCTTGATGAACTGTTTAATTTTCTTTTGCTCTGTTAGATATAAACATCACATCATAGTTAGAATTGCTTAGTTTTAAAATTTCATTTTTCCTGTAATATTGGTTTGTAGTTCCTAACTCTGTTATTCATATACGAATCTCGAGGTAGATTGATCTGAGGCTTTCCCTCAACCATTGGAATGCACACGAAATAATACTAGAATGTTTGTATTCTTTTCGTCTTTAGTTATTTCTTCCATGTTAACTCTTTTATTTTAAGTGCTGTGACTGATAGGACAAATACCTACGCTTTATTTTTGGTCAACTAGTTGAAACCCTAGCAACTCCTTGAAGTCTTAAGAATATAGTTGGGATAGTTTAACGATTGCAATGGCCAGCCAGCAGCGCACTGGCGAGGCACAACCCATAGAAATAAAATCATTTTGAGGATCATAGGTTATAGAACCTTGCTAAAACTATGTTGTATTTGACCAAGACTTTAGGGATAGTAAGATTGTAGGAAGACTGTATGAGCAAGAACACCACGTAAGGTTTGATTCTCCTAAAACTTGAACTACTACTCTCCTCCTTCCAAAAATCTCGCGTACTTGTATTTCGACTATCTTGACCAATGCTGCTATTACAGCCTAGTTTTTCAAGCTTACTCTTTTATCGAGCTTGATTCAAGACATGTTTATTGGGGACGCCCGCTAACATATTGTCTAATCAGACATTGTATCATGGTCTGATCAACCATGATGCTTTTGGTTCGCTCTTTATTTAATTACCCTACGTGGACTGAGATATAGAGATATCCAGGATCTCATCCGCGATTGCTTGACAAATCCTCTTGAATTATATATTCGCCTTTGAATCACGTAATTGTATTCAACGACATCTCTTGAACTCTTTATTGTTTTTGTCTTTCTGATTGGAAAGACGAAAACTCGTAATTGATAGGTAGATACAGAGTATTTCCATGACTATGATAGTTGTATATGCAAGTGTAGCTACCATCGGCCAGACCAGTAACAGGAACCTTGCCACCATATCCTAGCCTCTAAGGTGGGTAGACCGCAAGCCTTCTAAAATTTTAGGATATACCAGGACTGCCGAGTGATTAGAATAATTTTCATTAGGATGATTATTAGTGCCCTTGGACTCCCACTTTTCATCTAGATCATTTTGTGTCCCCGGCCGTGTCATTAACATTCGGAGCACGAGACTAGCTGTTACCTTCCAACAAATTTTATATGCAAGATCTAGACGAGTCCACCTTCATCTAGGTACACCCTGTCCCACTCAAACCCGTCCCCTTGTACTCTATTTTCGTGCTACGACTTTCAGGTTAAAAGGACTAGCTACAACCCTTACCACAATAACGGTATAATTCCCGACTCCCATTAGAGCCTCAGCTTCGACTCAATCCCTTCGACCCATATATGGTTGTGACATACTCGAAGCCCACTACACACACGTCCCTAATGGGCCACCCGATTGAGGCCTCATGTACTACTTAAACACAAAAGTCACTGAAGGCACATTTTGGGCTTATGGACCTAGCTAACCAACCTGACTAGCAACTAGCTCATTCCCTTGGATGGAAACCTATTCTAGAATACTCTAATCTAGTAGGAATAGTTTTACTTTGGGATCTTGTCCAGTCAATGTAGATTGAAACCCAATATTCATCCAACCAACTACTGATATCTAAATAGAGAACCCAGTAGGATCACAATCTAGATTTCTCAAACTCCATTCCATTTTGGAACCTTGTTTAGAATTTCGAGATTGGAACTTTTGTATTCCAGATTGCAAGCTCTCCTAAAGAACGAATGATTCTTAGATTTAGTCAATGACTAGACTAGAGTAGCTCAATCTAGTGAATAAGACTATAGGTTCATGAACACTCTTTCTATCGGTATCCTTGGATACTTTCTACCGCTCTTGAAATTTTATATTGATTATTGATTATTTTTATTTTCATGACCTTCCTATTTCAGAGCGACGAATAGTCATGCTTACTAGAGTTTGCCGATATTCTTAGCTATTTGTATAAATTTGCTTGTTATGTTTTGAGTTGCTTGATAGATACGAGAGGATTTTAGAAACCAGATGCCTAGATATCTGTTGGTAGGATTGTTAGCAACTAGTTAGAAGATTATGAGATTTTAGTTTGAGGAGTAGTGTGACCAAAGGTGGGTAGAAGTCCTCGATGATTCGTAGTTACGAAATGGCAAGGAGGAAGATATAAATATTTCTGAGAAATTAAAATTCGAGGATATTGTGGTAAAAGTGGATTTATTCTTTTCATTTTTATTTTAAGCATATAGATGAGTTAGAATTTCGAGGACGAAATTATCTTTAAGGTGGGTAGATTTGTAACTCCCCTTCCCAAAATTTTAAAATATTTATTCATTATTTTATTTTATTTAAAATGATGACTGTTAGTTGTTATAAGTAATTAATTAGTTTAATATTTTATTGCTTGTGGTGATTAATAAATTTATTATTATTGAAATCGATTTTCTATTGGATAAACATTTTATATTATTATATTAATACAGTATTGGAATAAATATATGTGTATATATTTATTATTCTTTTTCAGTTACCCATATACTAATCTTTTATGAATATGTGCATATTATATTTAAGAGAATATACTTGTATAATATATAAATTATATAAGTGTAATGGTATGAATATATATATACATTATATAAATATATGTGTAGTGTATATATAGGCGTGTTTGTGTTTATAAATATAAATAAATATTGGCGTATATACGTATGAACATATATTAATATACCCAAATATAGATATATATATATATATAATATATATACTAATGTAAAAGAAAAAGAAAAAGAGAAGCTAGTAGCAGCCCGGGCCCAGACCCGAGCTCTCCCACATGGGCCTAACCCCTCAGCCCCACAGCCAAGTCCCCTAGGAGACCCGACCCGACTCTTCCCCCAGATCAGAACAAACCCGCGCCGAACTTGTATATCGAGAGGGGAGAGTTGAGAAACCATCGACCCTACCTCGAAACCCTAAGCGCGACCGACACCGCCACCTCCCTGGCGATCCACCCTGGACCGCCTGCCGTCAGCGCCACCGCCGCGCGCGGCGAGGCCGCACGGATACAGCGTACGCACGCGCGTTGGAGAACAGAAACGACAGCAGCAGTCGTGTATGGAACACCCAAATTCGTGCGAAGTTTTCTCCCTCCTCGGTCGACGAAACGTCGAACCGTTTGCTCATGTACGACCACAACCTATACGGCTACCAATCCCTTCAACTAGATTAATTTATTTTGCGTCATGTACGTCGGAAAACGAGCCCGAAGTCAGCAAAAACCTGTCCAAAAACAGGATAGTTTCGCAGTCCAGGAACCTACATTGACGGACCGATTTCGATCAATCCAGTAACTTTTTAGAAATTCCACCGAACACGAATATTGACAACATATACGAGATGGAAACCCTGTTTATAGATTTATTTTTCATCAATTATATTGCTGTTAATTTAACTTCAAAGTTTGGGAAAAATCTGTTTTTAAAACAATAGAAAAACTGAAGAATCGCTCCACACGACGTGCGTCACGCCAATCGGACGACGTGGTCGCGAACCGAAAGCATCGAAAGCTGCGTAACGGTTTCGTGGTCGTGTGGGCTTTGACGGAATTCAAATTGATCGCGTGTGCGCGACGAATTTGATGCGTATCCGTCGAAATTCACCGTATCGTGCACGTTGCATAAACTCCAATTACTTTGTGCACGCTCATCAGATCGAGACGAAACTTGCGCCAACAGGACCGTATCATTTTTTTGGTTTGCATGCCAAGTTTGGTCCAATTCCGAGACAGTTGAATCCGACGTCGTTTTGCGGGCCCACGGTCCCACACAACGAGCGATTTTGCACGACCGCCGGAATCCAACTCTGGACATACGGTTGGGTTCGTATCGAAAACTGGATCGTAGACATATAGTTTGACGACTTTAGAGACCTTTGACTCTGGCACGCTTTTCGGTGCAAAGCGGGTCCAACGGCGGACATCGTTTTTGCCCGAAATTATCGTTTTGCCTCTGTGTCCAGAATTGGACTTAAGGACAGACAATCCTAGCTAATTTGACTATTCTGAGAACGTTGGTACTATTTATTTCAGCATCCGGAGACTTCTACATGTGTTGACTGATTGTGGCTTATTGAGTGGTATGGTATTTTGGTTTCTCCAGCTAAGGACCTCAGGCAAGTGCACTTTCTGATTGTTTTCCGATTCATAGTAGTCTTTTCATTTCATGTCTATACATATATCTTGCTGCTTGTTGACACGCTCGTCACACGGAGTAGTCGGGAGGGGAAATATCTTAGTAGACATGTGAACTACCAAGAACTATTCCATGAGTCTATTCTTGAATAATAGCCGCTGCGTACGACACGTGCAGTGTGCCGGATTTACCCCCTAGTCGTTCACATATCGAAATGGATATTTCACACCACCTAGATAGATGTCTTTTATAGTTTTTCCTTGTTTACTTCTCTATCGTGCTATGACATCAGTTATCTAACAGTTTTCATCTCTCATATGCTATTTTCATGTTTGTTAATTCTATTGTTTTTGCATTGCCGTCGGTTTGTGTACTTGTTCCATTCCTGACTGGAAACCAATTTTTTCAGGTTTAGCCGCGATCATTATTAGCACTGGGAGGCTTGGGTATGCTGAGGACAACCTAGAAATAGAAAGCAAATGTATCAATTTCATTAATTGTAAATCTTGTACTCTCTTTAATTATAAATGTTGTAATAAATAGAATTGTGAATGAGCATCAAATGTTATTTTTTAAGTATTTTTCTTGCGGGCTTGACAGCGTTCTACCGCCGACTCTGCGGCGTAGGCTGGCTTGGACACGTCTCGTATCCGAAAAAACGGGTGTGGGTCGTGACAGTTTCGGTACCAGTCGAAGGCGACCCCTTCCAATGCCCCGATGAACAATCGCGTAAGGATGGCATCGTCATAGGACAGATGGTCGATTGTGACCTCGCAGTAGGTGATGTACCTGCTTGCAGATGTTTCCCATCATATGGATTGATGTTGAATGGTTTATATCTTGGTGGGAAGGGAACATCTCTCTATGCAGCAGGATACATTTATCGTATCCTGAGGTCCTGGCAGGTTTCTCGGGCGTGGAACATGGCCCGGAGCTCCTGGACCTCTCATCTTGCCTCCCTGGCCTCATCTGCAATGGTGGGCCGTCATCGTAATAGGATTGTTGCCCGAGTTTGGCACAGTTGAGTTTGAGTCCGCATTGACCGCAGGATCCAAGCTTGTTTGGCCAGGCGTCCTTCCTTGTAGAGTGATAGGGCCGCTTTGATCTCGTCTATGGATTTGACCAAGGTATGAAGTATGGCCTCCAGAGTGTCGATGCGTTGAATATCACTGGGACTGTCTTGATTGCTGTCCGTCATGAACACCGTCCTCACATGAGAAGAGATGAAAAACGGTGGGGACGTGCCCTCTGAGTCATATCCTTGTACAGAGAAGTCATCAGGGTATGTGGGAATGTTCTCCTCTGGTTCGGACTCAGAAGGAGTAGTACCCCCAGCTTCAGAGCTTGCCTCGTCTTGAGAGTTGTGGACGTCCTCGGGGGCGTCGGAACCTGCTGTATCTGTTGGAGAAACTGTTTCCCCTGGATTATCTTCTTGGAACACCAGATTGTCGTGGATGTTCGGAGGAGTGCTACCCCCGGCTCCAGCGCCTTCCAGAGATGTGGACGACGAATCTCCAAGCGTGGCAGATTTAGCTTTGAGCGGGTACCTTGGTAAACTCCTCCTGTAACAGTCGTGGACGACCGCTTAGAAGAGAGTTTCTTGGTTACGCTGGTTGAGATTTTCGGGCTGGAGACATTTGTTTTCTTCCCTTTCCCGCCACCAGGGATTTTTTGAGCAGAATTGCAGGAGACGACGAGAAACGCCTCGTCCTCTGAGCTTGGTTGTCGCAGTCGTTGGAAGACAGATCGCCGGTTTCTTGTACTGCCTCGCTGTTGCAGCAGCAGTTGACAATGACTTGGGTGCAGTGATGTCCATGGAAGGACTCTCTGTACACCGAGGCTTCTTCTCTTTCCTTACGCTTGTGAAGGATCACATCACGCAAGTCAGGTGCCTCTCGAGCAACCTATTCACCCGTTTTGTGGGCCCGAGAATTCTGAGCATCCGAGTGTGTTGGCACCATGTTTGCTCCCTGATTATTGGGAGAATCTTGGGAACCACTCTGTCCTTTTGCCGCCGGGGCTGGACTCGAGTGGTTCTGTACAACTTTCCATCGGAGGCCCGCATAACAGTAAGCGGAGCACTCGGATGGTCAGAGGTTGGGGCAGCTAACTGAGCTCGCCGAGCCCGTGCTGTCTTAGAATTCTTCGCTCTAGCACCTGAGGGTGCATAGTAGGAAGAGTCCAAATGGTGCCGCACAGAGTCTGGCATATTTTCTTGGGAGCATATGGAGTCAGGACCGTATGAAGACGGTCAAAGACTGAACCCGAGCTGCATGGAGCATTCATGTGGCTAGCATTTGTGGCCGCATTTGAATTCATCGACTGGATTTGACTGCCGTATGGGCATTCATGTGGTTGGCATTTATGGCCGCATCAGCATTCATGCGGCTGGATCTGTTGGCCACATTAGCATTCATGCGGCTGGATCTGTTGGCTACGTCAGCGTTCATACGGCTGGATCTTTGGCCATATCAGCATTCATACGGCTGGATCCGTTGGCCATATCAGCATTCATACGGCTGGATCTGTTGGCCATATCAGCATTCATGCGGCTGGATTTAGCGGCCGCATGAGTCTTCATGCGGCTGGATTTATTGGCCGCATGAGCCTTCTTCATGCGGCTGGCACCCTTTTGTGGCTTCTTCCTGTTCCGCATAGAGTCTCCATTTTCTTCCTCAAGTCCAGCATCGTAGTGCTTTCCTCGCCAGACTTGAGAACGCATGGTCCTCCGCGGCCTGAAGTGGGGCCGCATGGGAGTCTTCCACCGTCTTGGGCAGCAGAGAGCATTTCTTCCAAAGCTTGGGGAGGAGAAAATGATTTGGGCCTCCACTCCCTGCGGGCCTTCTTCGTACGGGCTCGCTTCTGGACCGGGCCAGCGCTCCCATCGGAGAGTATTTCTTCAAACGCCTGTTGGTCGAAGCGGATGACCAGCATCTATTGTGTGGAGCCAATTTTGGCTGCGTCCGATTGCGTCACCAACTTCTCAGCCGTATAGAAGTTAGTCCCCAGCCGAGTCGCCATCGAGTTTGCCATTGATTATAAACAGAACAGTTTTAAGGGAGGACTGGACTTTTACTTCACAATACAAACTTGCTCGTACAAAAGAGAGCCTAGGAACAAAACCTAGGAAAAGCAATCTAAGTACAATTATTTATTTTTTATTCTGGGGGGACGGTAGAGGCTCGGAGAGTGACGGCAACTCTGTCTTACTCCTTGGACGATCGGACGTCGCTTCGGCTCCGGGGAAGAAATGCTCTTTGTGTGGACGGGGTTGCTGATATTTCGCTCGGACTTGTGCGTATAACTCTGTGCGTGCGCTTCTTTCCCCCCACTCCTTTGCAAGAGAATGGCACCTTGCTATTTATAGGGCTCTGTGATCAGTAGGGTGTACAGTAATTGCTCCTTAAAAAGTGGGCATTAGGGATTTGATTACAATCAGCCTTGATCTTGTTTGTTAGAAATTAATCTGGGCCATTAATGTTGATTGTAACAAATCTGGGCAGTTAATGTTGATTGCACCAAATCTGCATGGTTTGTTGGAAAACGATCTAGGTAGTTAATGTTGATTGCAACAAATCTGCATTATGATGATTTATTGATATCAGCAAATCCGAGTGAATAAATCTTGGTCAATCTTCTGCCACGTGTCCAACTGTCTATTATGTCGATTGCCATAAATCTGAATTATTAGGATTTGATCAACTCCTGCCACGTGTCCCAACTGCTGCTAGCCGCATGTAGGACTGTCATAGTTGAGCCACATGAATATGGCCTCGTGTCAGAGCCGCATGAAAGTCCTTTAATCTGAGCCGCATGAAAGTCCTTTAATCTTAGCCGCATGGACGTCCTTACAACTGGTCCGCATGGAGGCCCTTACAACTGAGCCGTATGGAGGCCCTTACAACTGAGCCGCATGGACGTCCTTAAAACTAGCCGCATGGGCGTCCTTACAACTGAGCCGCATAAAGATCTCTGGTAATGGGTGGATCGTGCTAGCTGTAAAAAATTTCTCGTCTATCTAGGAGCATGTCAAGAGTCATCATTTCACCTTTATGTCAGAGCTGTCAATCCGTTCTGTCAGGGCTGCTGCATTACGTCAGAGCTTTTAATGAGCTAGCTGCACAGAGTAATGATGGCCAGCTGTAGATGCCTACTTTGAACTGCATAGAGCCACGTGGCTTGTTCTGAGCCGCATGGAGCTATCGTGTACTTTCCAGCCGCATGAAGCCTTAAGAGACTTTTGGGCCGCATGAAGTTCTAAGAGACTTTTGAGCCGCATGAAGCTCTAAAGGACTTTTGAGCCGCATGAAGCTCTAAAGAACTTTTGAGCCGCATGGACTTTCATGTTCCTTTTCCATGCTTCTACAATTATTTCAGAGGAGCAAAGCGGTTTTATGCAAAGGAGAAACATCCAGGACAATATTATGTTGGCCCAAGAGTTAATCACCTACATGAAGTTTCCAGCTAGAGGAGGCAACATCGCTATTAAGATAAACATGGAAAAAGCTTATGACAGCCTGGATTGGCAATTTATGAACTGGGTATTCAGAGCTTTCGGATTCTCGGAAACTTGGACCAACACCGTGTGGAGATCCATCAGCAACTCGTGGTTCTCCACGGTTATCAACGGCCAAGCCGGTAGATTTTTCAAATCCAGTCGTGGCGTTAGACAGGGCGACCCCCTATCTTCCACCGTCTTCATCATAGTTGCGGATGCCCTGAGTAGAAACCTTAACAACATGGTCAGTACTCCGAACTTTCAACACTATTACACTTCCAGCGGATGTCCTACCATCACCCATCTGGCCTTCGTAGACGATTTACTCATCTCCTCCTCTGGGGACTTTGGAGCGGTGGAAGCGGTCCACACACTCTGCAGAGGTACTCCAGATGTTCGGGCCAGAAGGTCAATCCTTCCAAGAGCGTTATCTACGTCCACCATAACATCAAGAGAGAGCACGCCATCAATCTATCCCAATTAACATCATTCTCTATTGCTCACCCCCCGTTCAACTATCTCGGTTGCCCCCTGATGTATGGGAAATCCAACGCTCGTATCTTTCAGAACTTGATAGCTAGAATCAGGAAGAAACTTGATGGGTGGCATAACACCATATTGTCCCCGGTGGCAAGATGATCCTCATCAAACATGTGCTCATATCCATCCCCATCCA